>ML799517.1:319948-347880 GCA_009831015.1 Picea engelmannii | reverse complement strand
GTCAATTTTTGGATCTTTAATGGGGCGGAGGGAGTAGTGGGAGTGACAGGTTTAGGGAGAGGGATAAAGGAGGGTTTTCATTTTTGAGATGATACAACCTGTTGTGATTCTTTAGCTCTTTTAGTAGCCTCCACCCAAGTCGAGGGTCGAGCCATGAGGACATGGGCCCGAATCTCCTCCTTGAGGCCACTAATAAAACACTCTCGAAAGAAAGCATCAGTCATGCCCTCTATTCGAAAAGCTAGGTGCTCAAAGGAAGCTATGAAGTCTTCTACTGTTCTGGATTGTTTCAACTTTGTCAAACGACCCAAATGGTTGGTGTCCATGTCAAAGCGTTCATAAAGCTCAGTCACAAATTGGGTCCAAGCAATATACCCTTGACAATAATTTTTTCTCCATTGCCACCATTTCCAACGTTCTTGATCTAGATGGAAAACACCATACCGGAGTTTGGCCAAGTCATCTGTGATGCCATATAAAGAGAAATAATGTTCCATTTGGGTTACCCAAATAGTGGGGTCCGAGCCATCAAATTTGGTCACATCCACCCGCGGAAAGCATAGGTCACGTTGAAAGTGATGGTGCTAACATGTATGGGAATGGGAGGAATGTTCACCTTCGGTCTTTGGAGGTGCTTCAGAGAAATGGTCATCTGTAGGGATCTTCAGTTTGGTGCAGAGGGATGCAAAGACATATTCAAGTTGGGTGGTCAGTTCTTGTTTGACTTCCTCCATTGAGGACTGCATGGTTGTATTTATGGTTGTATTGATGGATGAATCGATGGAGGAAACAATAACACTGAATTTTTTCACTTCTTTTTGGGTCTCGAGGAAACCAGATTGCAAGGTGTTGAAGCGAGTTTTCAGATCTTGGCTACAAGTATGGGCCATGAGGATGGGTGAACTAAAAAGGGGCGGGCGAGGTCAATTTTTTTTCCGAAAAATGATATGGATGAATGTGATAAGGGCAGAGAGATGAATCCAATGGAATAGGTCTCAAATAATGGCGAAAAAATTTCCAGACTCATTTTTTTTTTTTACATCTGTGAAGTTATACTCCGGTTTGAAGAATATTGCAGTGATGAAATACCCAAATGCTTAACCAGAAAGAAATGTGTATTTACTTTGCAACCCGAAGACAGTTGCGCGGTAATAGATCTGGTCTGTTTTAATTTGTTTATGTTTTTGTCCCCCAAGGGTTAGGTATTCAAGGGTTTTACAGAAAAGGATTTTCCCTGTGCTATAGCTCTCTAATATAAGTGCAGGGTCCAATAGTAGTACTCGACCCAATATCTCAAGGCACTAACTAAGGAGGATAGACCGTACCCTTAGCCATACTACTCGACTACCCAGGTACTAGAGAGTATCTTCCTGAGTGTTGTTATCAGTGACACTATAGCAGTCCGACGACCGATAGGTTTATCTAAAGAGGGATTCAAGAAATCTAGCCCGATTTCTACACATGTGTTGTCTGATGCGCTACCACTCGAAGGGGTATCAACAGGGGTTACAAGGGTGGCCAATAGATGTGTTCTTAAGAACCACTTGTATTTCTTGCGTGTATGAATCCCTCAACTATGGGTTTATGCGCATAACGATAGATCTCTGTGGCTTAAATACGTTGGAATATGTCTCTACCCTGGAAAAAAAATTCCCACAATTTCTGCCAAGGAAATTGCTCTGATACCACTTGCAAGATACCAGATATAATAAATATGCAGAACATAAATAAAATGCTAGAAATGGAAAAATAACAGTAATATATCCAACATAATCTCCACAATAACACAGAAATGATATAAGAACAACAACATAAATAACACTTTGATTCAGAAAGCAATGTTTACAGGCCTCTTCGAGGGGGCAACCTCCAATCTAGCAGAGCTCTGTTACAATAATATCCAAGCTAGGGTTTTCATACCCTTGACCCTTATTTATACTAAATATGTGTATCAAGAGAAGCATCTAGAGGAAGATCCTTCTAGAAGCGGAAGCTTCTATTAGATCTTCTTACATCCTCCTTATTCTATTTTATTGAAAGGCCTTATTAATATTGACCTTTATTACATCCAAATATATTGATCTACCTATGTGCGAGTTAGGACCCTAACATAATAAGATATATGTACTCATGGTCGTCAAAGAGAAAGATGTTAGGACATGCGACGCTTTCCAAGGGTGTAATTGATATTGTTTATAAGTATGATGATATTTTCTAGGAACCAGATGGATTACCTCCTAAGAGGCAAATCTAACATGAGATACATCTTCAGCAGGATTCTCCTCTTCCTAATGTGGGCATGTATAGGATGTCAGTTGTGGAGATGACAGAGATCAAGAAGCAAGTACAGGGATTATTGGATCAAGGGGTCATCAGGCCTAGTTCATCTCCTTGTGGTTTTCCAATCGTGATGGTGCCAAAGAAAGATGGCACATGGTGAATGTGTGTTGATTACCAGGCCTTGAATAAATTCATGGTGAAAAATTGATACCCTCTTCCTCGTATATATGATTTACTTGATCAGTTGAAGAATGTTGTTTATTTCACTAAGTTGTATTTGTGCAATGGATATCATCAAATCAGGGTTGCAAAACATGATGCATGGAAGACTGACTTTAAAACCAAACATGGATTTTTTGAGTGGTTAGTTATGTCGTTTGGGATTTGTAATGCTCCGACAACTTTCATACATGTGATGAATGATGTATTCATGCCTTTCCTGGATGACTTTGTGATTTTATATTTAGAAAACCTTCTTTTTTTTAGCAGGACTTAGGATGAACATGTAAGGTATGTAAAACAATTATTGGATACTTCACAGAGGGAAAAGATGTATATGAAAATGTCTAAATGTGAATTTGGAAAGACTGCACTTGTATACTTAGGTCATATCGTGGGAGGAGGACAATTGAAGATTGATCCTTCCAAGATTGAAGTAATCCCACTAATATGTAAAGGGGTGTGTGATGTGTTCTACTTGTAATCCCACTAATAGAAAATTGGGGCTATACTCACCAATTCTTGTTCCATCCCATCCATGGGAAAGAATTTCCATGGATTTTTTAGGGGGTTTACCAATGACCAACGGGGGTCATGACTATTTGTATGTCATAGTGGATAGGTTCAACAAGGTGTGTATATTGATGCCATGTAAAAAGAAGATCATTGCTGAGCAGACTACTAATCTATTATTTCTGCATGTTTGGGTTCACTTTGGGTTACCCACGTCCATTGTCTTAGATCAAGATACTTGATTCCTTGGGGATTTTTGGACTAGCTTGTGGAGAATGATGGACACCAAATTGAAGAGGAGAATTTCTTTTCATCCACATACTGACAGAAAAACATAGGTGGTAAATAGAACAATGATACTTTTGCTTCGAGGCTACTGCAACAAGCATCTTAAGTTATGGGATGAACAGATACCCTATGTACAACATGATTATAACCGAGATTTACATTAATCCACTCAGAGTTCACCTTTTGAGATGCTTTTTGGGTACTTACCAAAGGTCCCTTTGAAATTGATGTATCGTAGATATGTCGATGTGAATGAAGAATGAACAGAGGAAATCACCCGCAAGTTCATCCAGAGGATTCAACAGATACACCAGGCAGTCAGGGAAAAGTTGGAGAAGATTCAAGCACAGTATAAATATCGGCATGACAAGCACAGGGTTGATCATCAGTTCTAGGTTGGAGAATAGGTATGGCTTCACATAAGCAAGGAACGATTGAAGGGTGAAGGCAAGAAAATCAAGCCCATCCAATATGGACCCTTCACTATTTGGGAGAAAAGAGGCACTAATGCTTTTCGTTTAGATCTTCCACCGTATATGCAAATTTACTCTATTGTGAACGTAGAGAACTTGAAACTTTTTGAGCCTCCAATGATCGTGGATCAGGATGAGGAAGTTTCAATACCTTTAATTGATGAGTTTTCACCTGAGTACTTGGATGAGTTACATGAATATATCATCCTGGATAGAAGGACGAGGACTTCATGCAGGGGTGATGTTGATTATCTTCGAGTAGGATTAAATGGCACACATTCAAGCAAGGTTGTAACATACCCCACCACCCATAGGCTGGGGTACGCTACCTTCAAGCCTACCCTTGGACTTATTTATCTTAGTTATACCTTTTTAATTTAATAAGGATGCATAAAAGAAAAGATCTAACAACATGCACAACAATAACCAACAAGCATGCATATTCTAAATATTTAATTAAATGATAAATAAATACACAATCGAATACATTCATATACAGGTAAATAATACCATAAAATAGAGCACTTATATTTATAAAAGAAGAAACCAACTGGCTGCATACCAAGGACGTTCCACCCAACCATAGACGTTACTGTTCCAAATCTCAACAATAGTGTCACCCCCAAGCCAGGGCTATGAATCCACAAGGACGGTTCCAGAGTGTTACTTGGCTTCCTAAAACAATCAACACTCAAGCTCTCATAAGATTTCCCATCACCCACAACAATCCAAGTAACCAACTCTCTTTTACCCATCCTACACTGCCCAAGAGAATGGACCTCCACCCTTCTCTTCCATGCAGTCCCTCGGGCATTCCTTCTCCTTCCAGGGCTCCAATGCAACTGGTCCATAATATCAATGCTGGAACTCTTAATACTCACATCTGTGAACAAATATGGAAACAAGCCAATGCATCTCATAAATGCAGGCCTCAAGTCATGGCTGGATTACACCAGCGACCACTACAACCAACAATACCATGGCTACTCTTCGGAAATTTGTTTCCCTTTCCCCAAGCCAAGACGTGGATGAGGATGGATCAATGAGTGATAAGTAAGTATAGGATGATTGAACAAGTGAGAATGTGAATGAACAAATGAATCAGTGAGCAAGTGGACAAGCGAATAAGAAAATGAAGGAAATGAGAGAACAAGCAATCAACGGACCCCTCTCGATGGACCAGGGGCGGGTTTAAGTAAATTTTTGGGGAATCAAGAATCTCCTAGCCTTCCCAAATAATCTCTCATAACTGATCCACTCCCTTAGACAAAAAGGTTAATCAAAATAGGATATAAACATTTAGCCCTTCAAGCCCCCTCTCTTGTGGAATCATAGCCCCCTATAACTCTAGTAATTGTTTGTCTAGCAACCAACGATGTGTTTATTATTAATAATGATCAAAACATTACATTTCTTAGGCACAATGGCCTATTTTAATTGTTTGGGCCCTCTGGCCTCTTGACAGTTAACAAAATACATTATTTAATACCGGTGCTCAAAACCTGGGGTGTTACATCCCCTCCCCCTTATTTTGGCACTGTCCTAAGTGCATATACAAAATAGAGATCAAAATATCAGAATATATTCAAAAAAATTGCAGGTACTCTGCCCGCATGGCATCTTCATGCTCCCAGGTAGCATCTTCAGGACCGTAGTAGGTCCACTGAAATTTTACCATCTCTATAACTCGATTCTAGAGCATTTTGACCTTTTTGTCCAATACTTGCATTGGTTGGACTTGAAAGTCTCCCTCTGTCTCTACCTAAATCAGATGCCAATCAATAACATGGTTAGGATCATGTACATACTTATTTAGAAAAGAGATATGAAATACATTATGCACATTCATGGAAGCAAGAAATGCAATCATGTATGAAATTGGCCCTATTATGTCCAATATTTCAAATGGACCACATAATCTAGTTACCATCTTTGTACAACTACCCAATTTCAAATATCTTTTCTTGGGCTTCACTTTCATAAGTACATTCTCCCCTATAAATTCTCTAGTTGTCATGTTCTTATCTGCATAAACTTTCTATCTATCCTGAGCTGCCTTTAAATTTTTCTTGATCTTAACCATCTGGTCTTCCATATCCTTGAGAAACTCCATCCCAAGTACCAATATATCTGCTGGGTTGTCCCAACTCACTAGAGTATTGAATTTCCTACCATACAAGGCTTCAAATGGGCTCATTCTCAATGAAGCTTGATACCCATTATTAAATGCAAACTCAACCAAGTGCAAGTAATCTTCCCACTTAGATGGCTTATCCATCACATACATTCTCAGCATATCTTCAATTACTCGGTTGACCCTCTCTGTTTTCCCATCTGACTATGGATGGTATGATGTGCTAAAGTTTAGATTTGTACCAAATCCTTTAAAAAATACCCTTCGTAAATTGGAGCTAAACTTTGTATCTCTGTCTAAGACAATTGTCCAAGGTATCCCATGCAACCTAGCAATCTCTCTCATGTAAATTTCTACAATATTAGTCATTGTATGTGTTGTTTTTACAAGAACAAAATGAGCATCCTTTATTAATTTTTCAACCACTACCATGATTGAATCATGTTGTCTTGTTGTCCTGGGTAATTTAGTTATGAAATCAATGGTTATCACTTCCGATTTCTTCTTTGGGATTGGTAATAGCCGCAGCAAACCCGCTAGGTTCCTATGCTCAACCTTCACCTTATGACATTCCATACATCGAGTGATGTAATAAACAACATCATTTTTCATTCTCGACCAAAAGAATTTGCTTCTTACTGCTGTAATCATTTTCTGGTAACCGAGATGTCCAACATAAGGAACATCATGCATTTCCTTCAATACCAAATTCCTCAGTTCTCTAGAACTAGGAACATAGATTCTATTCTTATGCATAAGAAATCCATCTTCCTTTATCTTATACTCCTTTATTTTCTATTGTACATCTCCTTGTTGTAAGCTTAACTTTATCTGTAGGTAATGCTGATCTATAACAAGATCATCTAAAATTATTCTCTTCAAGTCTGACTGATGCATACTGAGAGCAGTAATATGCATGAGATGCACTCTTCTACAAAGTGAATCGAAAACTTTATTCTCTTTTCCTTTGATATGCTTGATATCGAGGCTATATTCACTTAACAATTCCAGCCATCATGTTTTCCTGGCATTCAAGGTTGGTTGTTCAAAAAGATACTTTAGGCCAATGTGGTTCATCCTTAATTCAAATCTCTTCCCCATGAGATAATGCCTCCACATCTTCAAGGCATGGACAATGGCGGCAAGATCCAAGTCATGCATGGCATAGTTCCTCTCATATTCCTTAAGCTTTCTGGACTCATAACCAATGACATGTCCATTTTGCGTGAGGAATCCCCCAATTCCTTCCTTACATGCATCTGTACATACCACAAAACTTTCATTTGGGATAACAATCTTTAACATACGTGCACTAGTAAGTAATTTCTTCAATAGTTTAAAATTGTCTTCACACTTAGGTTTCCATTCAAATTTAGTTCCCGTATTTTGCAAAGAAGTGATGGGATGAGCAATCTTAGAGAACCCTACTATGAACCTTATGTAGTAACTAGATAATCCCATAAAAGATCTGACTTCTGACACATTTATGGGTGTTGGCCATTCTCTAATGGATTCAATCTTCTATGGATCTACTGTTATGCCCTGTTCTGAAATAATGTGTCCCAAGTAATGTATCTTCTTTTGATAAAAGGAACACTTACTCAGCTTGGCATAATACTGATGTTCTCTCAACACTTGCAATACCAGTATTAAGTGATGCTCATGCTCCTCTTCAGACTTAGAATAGACAAGTATGTCATCCAAGAACACTATAACAAACTTATCCAAATAATTTTTGAATATGCCATTCATTAGACACATAAAGACAGCTAGCACATTGGTTAGTCCAAATGGCACCACCACAAATTCATAATTCCCATACATGGTTCTAAAGGTTGTCTTATGAATTTATTCTTTCTTGATTCTTATGTGATGGTATCCTGACCTTGGGTCAATATTTGAAAATGTCTTTGCTCCCCTTATATGATCAAAGAGGTGATCAATTTTGGGTAGAGGATACTTTTTATTTATATTATACTTATTCATTTGTCAAAAGTCAATGCACAACCTTAAGGTTCCATCCTTATTTTTGACAAAAAGTATTGGTGCTCCCCAAGGTGAAACACTTGGGCATATGTACCCTTTCTTCAACAATTCCTCCAACTGCATTTGTAATTCTTTTAACTTTGGTGTGCTGATTCTGTAAGGTGTTTTTGACACCGGGGAAACTCCTGGAACTAAATCAATTGAGAAATCTATCTCCCTTATTGGTGGAAACCTTGGTATTTCTTGGAATACATATTCAAATTCTGGTAGTACCGAGAAATCTTCAAGGCTTGGCCCCTTTGTATTTTCTGTCTCTTCCACATGAGCTGCATACATTTGACACCCATTTCTAAAACATCTCTTTAGCTGTAAGGCTGAAATATATCTTATAGATATGGGTCTTGGAACTCCTTTCACAATGCTTTGTTTTCCATCTCCATCAAGACAGGTAAATGTCTTGCTATGACAATCTAGGACAACATGATGCTTGCCCAGCCAATCCATTCCAATTAGAATATCATAATAACCCAATGGTATGATATTTAGATCAACATTTGTATTCACACCATTAAGACTTATGGAACATCCACTGACCATATCATGGATTCTCCTTTTGGTTCCAGTGGCTAGCTGAACCAAACTTGATTTTCCAAGATTACTTTTCTCCAAATGTAATCTATCCACTATTTTAGGATCAATGTAACAATGGATTCCTCCTAAATGAATTAAAATAACAACATGACGATTTATGATATTACCTTCCACCTCGATCATATTGGATTGGTACTCTGCTTGTCAATCATTTAAGGCTGCATAAATCCTTCCCATATATTTGACTGTTGTAGCCTCTTGGACGTTGTGCACAGTCTTCACTATGTCCTTTGTGTGTGGGAAATCCTTGTACACGTGATCTTCTTTGCATCCCCAGCATTGGATTGGTGGTATTCCTCTTTTTCCCAAGGAGTATTCTTTCTTGGATTCACCCTTAGAATACTTATCTTGATGATTTCTATTAGGCTCATTCCTATTGAAGGGAGGTTTGAATCCTTTCCTCCTCTGATCGAACTTCTCCTTCTTCTTATCCTTCCAATATTTCTGCAAGGATTCTTTTCCCTGGCCTTGCTCATACAAGTATTTATCCTTCTGGTGGCCTCAGTCAAGGTCTTGGGCTCATCATACCTAATATTTTCTTTATAAAAGGTTGGAAGTCCACTCAAAAACCTATTATATTTACCTTTTCATCGTTTATAAACCCAACATACTTTAACAACCCCAAGAGCTTCTTCTCATATTATGACATAGTCATGCTTCCCAGCTTGAGTTCAAATAACTCCTGCATTTTCTTGTCATAGAAATGCTCTGAGAGGTAATCCTTCTAGAATTACTTCTTGAACTGACTTTAAGTGATCCTCTTCTCATTAACATGTTAAACTTGCTTCAGTTGATCCTGTTAGCTCCTCAAATGGTTTTGTAAGTTTTGAAGCATTTCATTCTTTTGGGCTTAATTTATCATTTTCTTTGCTCATATTTCCCTAATCCATATCTTCAAATTCCCCATTAAGTTCCGATTAATCATGTTTTCTTCAGACTCTTGGAACCTGCATTTCACAAACAAAGATTGTCAATATTCCCTGAATCCTATTTTTATCCTTCTTTTTATTTACAATTGTTATTGTTATCAAATAAAATAAGAGGTGATGTATGTTTTTAGTGGATTAAACCTTAGATCCTACTATATATCATCCTACAAATAAATCTATTTCATTATCCTAAATCTAGAGTTTCTAAAAGCCAAAGTTAGGCCACGAGTCAAGATGAGTCATACCATATAATCCACGGGCCTAACTCTCATGCTAAGTCTACAATCCACAAGCCACAAGCGAAACCACTTGTCAAACCACATGTCACCAAGGCCCAAGCGCAAGTGCCAAATTCCAAGTCCATATGTTACCGAAGTCAGACAACATATAGACTAAAGCCAAGCTCGAGTGCCATATGCTTGACTAATGATACAGGTTCTAAGAAAACATTACAAAGATTACATAACAACCCAGGTGCTAGGTGTGAGAAGCACAGGATGTAAATCTAATTGTTATGGTCACAGGGGAATTGTCAAAGTACAATGGAACCTAAGAAATACGTACAACAAGCTTATTGATATGCACCTCAAGTCTTTAAAAAAGAAATCAAATTGTAACTTTTGTCTCTGAAATCAAACCACAAATACACAGTCGTTACTCATACACCCAACAAATCGATAGTGAAAAGTCTCAAGCTTACATAAAGGAAGATAAATTACAATCTAAAGATCCACATTATGAAGATATTTCATTTCAAAGAAGCAGGGAGGTTTCTTCTTTATCTTTCACCACTAATGGTGGGTGAGGGCAGTCAAATAGTGTGGAAAGGTAGCCAACGAGCACATATTCCAGGTTCTTCCAATGACAAATTCATGATGCCTTCAAATCTAGAGAAGGTTAATCACCATGATCGAAATGGTATCAAGAACTTCCTTGAAGGAATGGATTTCGAGTTTTGATAATATTAGATCGACCATTTTCATGGGAGGCACAATTTTAATATTCCTTTTTCATGATGATTTGGAATAGGTTTCAAAGTTTCTAGACATCAGTTGTAGAAATGATAAATCCATCAAAGTGTTTTTTTTTAAATGGCTTGATTGTTTTCACGAGCAGAATATTATGACTAACATCAAAGTTGACAAGGGTTCAGTCCAATTGCCAAGATCAAACAATGAATCTTGGTGCCAGAGATTGGATGGATTAGCCTCAAGATCTACCAGAGTATTACAAACAGGGTGCAAGATTTTCTAAATGGTGAACTGTTGTCGACATACCAAACGGGCCATCTGACTTAGTTGTCAAGAAAGCTTCCTGGGGACTTTCACGTTATGTTGCCCTTTCTCATGACAATGGACTTGTGCCCATTGTGGAGCCAGAGATTCTGCTGGATGGATACCATTCCATTGATAGTAGCCTTGAAGTGGCAAAGAAAGTCTAGACTAAGGTTTTCTTCTACTTGGCAGAGAACAATGTGTTGTTTGCATTTAATGTCTCACCTGCTCATGTTGAAATCCATAACACTCTTATGGAGTTGAACTTGTCTGACAACCTTTGTGCTCCATCATTTTTTTGATCTATTGTTTGGGGTATGGTCATTTCTGGAGTAGGCTCAAGTAGGAATACTTTCGGATTTCTAAGCAGACGAAATAAGGATAAGGACATAATTAAAAAGGGATGAAGAACCATGAAGATTAGACAAAATGAAGATCTCACCTTTTTTCAATTTTGGAAGCGGTTTCAAAGACCTTCAGTTTCGACATATTAGATGGGTTCCAAAAGGCATTGATAGCTGCCGAAAGATCCACTTTCGACAGCTAATTCTACTCTATTTCATACCTGCAAGCTGCCGAAAGCGCAAACACATGAAAAATGTTAGCAATTTTTCCCAGATTGGGTATTTTTTTTTTTAGTTCATTCGAGGAAGTTCCAAATGAATGATAATATTAAAGGAGATAAACATTATCTTCTCGTTCAATATTTTGAGACAGGTGAAAAGGAGAAAAGGTTATAGAGCTTGTCTATTTTTGGTTGAATATATGCCCAGCTATCAAAATAGGATAAACAGGATCTTCAGATGCCTTATCATCACCCAGAAGATTGTTGAAGATGTCGAAGATGCTGAAGATCATAGATTGTGATTAGGATTTGATTCCTTTAAGTTAGGATCTAATATTATGTTTTGAAAATTGTTTTGACTTTATTATATTTTAGTCATTTCATATCCTCTTTTATAGGATCTTGACCTGTTTTGTAAAGGCTATAATGCCTATGATTTTGATGGAATAATCTGGAGACTAGACCATGCTACTATTGTAATAGAATTTTCTTGCATATAATACAGATACACAAGCTTCTTTCTCTGTTACTGTCAGATTTCCATTTCCTTTCTGTTTTCTATACTTTCATTGATTACTTTCTCTATCCAAGTTTGTCTAATTGCAGATGACTGTCATCTCATCCTGTCAATTCATAAACATTGATTGATTAATAATCACTTCTATCTTTATTCATCCCATGATATATATGTTCTGGTTGATAAATATAGTCTTCTTCACCCATCAAGTTCAGTTATTCATTTGATTATTAACTCTTGAAATTCTTGTCTTACCTGATTATATATATTTGAGAGTCTTGAAAACAAATCAGTTGGTCAGTATCCCATTTGATCCAATCATAAATAAAGAAACATTCACACCTTAAGTTACCAGGATTCTTCAAACTTACAACCTGATAAGGACTCCTGGAGAGATAACAAATTGGTGCCGCTACTAAGGAGAGGAGATTGAAGCTCAACTTCCTTGGGAGACGACAAGATCCAACTTTGATGATAGACAAAGTCTAGACATATTTTCGGTTGTAATCATATACCTGGCGACTCCATGAAGGACGGATTCAGTGGCGACTCCATTGCTATGAAATCTGTTGGTGACTCCACTGGTACGAAATGAACAATATCTTAGCTAAGAGATATGATTTCTATGATTTTTCAAAGATCGTTGGTTTCCCTAATCCAATGCCTAGTAGAGATGAATGGGAAAATAGTATTCCCAGATTTCAAGGAGAAGATTGGGAAATGACAGCTGAACATTTGCTGGATTTTCATGATTGCATGCATCAGTTGCAAATTGTGCATGAGGATGTTCAGATCATGCTGTTCGGGTTTTCATTAGAGGGAATTTATTGTGATTGGTATCGGTCTCTTCCTCTTTCAAGTGTCAGCTCTTTGACAAATTTTCATGCTGCTTTTCATGTGTTTTGTAAAGACAAACTTTTAGATGACTTTCTCTATCCCGAGTGTTGTCATGAATTCAATCTTTTGAATAAAGAATTAGACGTTCATGAAGAGTATGTTGCTGCAGAAAATACTCTTAATTATGATCGAGAGATTGGTGATCCACATTATGATAACTGTAGTGATTCTTTTGACATTATACCAAATGCATTCATTGTTTTAGGTTGTCATGAAGATTAGATTGTCCCCTCTAAAAACTTAAAAAATGATGAGCAAATTTTTACATCAGCATGTGACAGATTTGAATCTGCATCAGATACTAAGGGTAGCCCTCAGTTTCCAGATTTGCAGACTAAGGAAAGTGGTAGTAACCACGAGGAACACGATTTTCAGGGACTGTCTAATCTCCAGCTAGAGCATCAGTAATATCTTCTTCTCCTTATGAATATGTTGTTTCAAATTATGATAAGGAACAAGGTGATATTTTTCCAAATTTGTTTCAAGATTTTATTGTTGATACTCCTATACAAGAAGCTTCATCTCTGTCATTAGGATCTTATCGTGATGCTCCTATATTCAACCAATACAATGATGAGGAAGAATAATTTGATATTTTTGAAGGCTTGTTGTCTACTAGAATTTCATTTAGTTCTACTTTTTAGGAGAGAGATCATAAATGTGTGCATGTTGTGGTTGATGCTAGTTATGAATATATTGATCAAAATTGTAGTGAAGATCAAGAACATACCTTTTCTTTTATTTCAAACAATGTCAGTTGTGATAGGCCAGTGTATCATCGTGATGAATTCAATTTACAAAGATATGGTAAAGAGGAGAAGAAAGGTTTAGATCAGTAGTTGAGCTTGCATTTTCCTCCGACAAAGGGAGAACAGTTCACATTCAACATCGATATCAGCGAGGGAAACCATCATCACTTCAATTTTCACTTGAAACAGTATCATGAAGAGGTATTTCTTTGTGACATTTATGAACCTATTACCTATTATTTGGAATCTATGAGTAGCATGAATGCCAAAACATTTTTTTCAGACAAAGACTGTTTCTATTATCAACTATATTTCTGCATGATATGACTTCCATTATTTTTCGGGTTAAGATCAAGAATAGGTTCAGTAAATTAGTTTCTGACATGGATTTATTGGAAGCATGAGTTCACTTGATTAAGAAGTAGTAGAATGGTTAGAGTAGGAGTAGATAATAAAATAAGCTCGCTCTATGAGCAAGTAGACTTTTACAGTTATTGGTTGTTGAATAAGAAGAGCAAGCTACAGGAAGGCTGCAGGTTTACATATAATCAGTTGTAAAGTCTAAATGACTCCATAGCCCAATGGTAAAGGCAACTGGAACTACTAGGTTCTCGGAGCCTCACAAGGAGGTCTCCATCCCAGTTGGAGCTAGATGTTAGCTCCTCAAATGGTTTTGTAAGTTTTGAGTCATTTCATTCTTTCAGGCTTAATTTATCATTTTATTTGCTCATATTTCCCTAATCCATGTCTTCAAATTCCCCATTAAGTTACCATTAATCATGTTTTCTTCAGACTCTTGGAACCTGCATTTCACAAACACACATTGTCAATATTCCCTAAATCCTATTTTTATCCTTCTTTAGATTTGCAATTTTTATTGTTATAAAATAAAATAAGAGGTGATGTATGCTTTTAGTGGATTAAACCTTAGATCCTACTATATACCATACTACAAATAAATCTATTTCATTATCCTAAATCTAGAGTTTCTAAAATCCAAAGTTAGGCCACGAGTCAAGATGAGTCATACCATATAATCCACGGGCCTAACTCTCATGCTAAGTCTAAAATCCACAAGCCAAAAGTGAAACCACTTGTCAAACCACATGTCACCAAGGCCCAAGTGCAAATGCCAAATTCCAAGTCCATATGTTACCAAAGTCATGCAACATACAGACTAAAGCCAATCTCAAGTGCCATATGCCTGACTAATGATACAGGTGCTAAGAAAACATTACAGAGATTACATAATAGCCCATCTGCTAGGTGTGAGAAGCGCAGGAAGTAAATCTAATTGTTATGGTCACAGAGGAACTGTCAAAGTACAATGGAACCTAAGAGATACATACAACAATCTTATTGAGATGCGCCTCAGGTCTTTAAAACATAAATCAAATTGTAACTTTTGTCTCTGAAATCCAACCACAAATACATAGTCGTTACTCATACACCCAACAAATCGATAGTGCAAAGTCTCAGGCTTGCATAAAGGCAAAGAAATTACAATATAAAGCTCCACGTTTTGAATATCTTTCATTTCAAAGAAGCAGGGAGGTTTCTTCTTTATCTTTCACCGCTAATGGTGGGTGAGGGAAGTCAAATAACATGGAAAGGTAGCCAACGAGCAATTCTTCCAGGTTCTTCCAATGACAAATTCATGATGCCTTCAACTCTAGAGAAGGTTAATCACCATGATCTAAATGTTATCAAGAACTTCCTTGAATGAATGGCTTTTGAGTTTTGATAATATTAGATCGACCATTTTCATGGGAGGCACAATTTTAATATTCCTTTTTCATGATGATTTGGAATAGGTTTCAAAGTTTCTGGACATCAGTTATAGAAATGATAAATCCATCAAAGTCTTTTGTTTTAAATGCATTGATTGTTTGCACAAGTAGAATATTATTCCTAGCATCAAAGTTGACAAGGGTTCAGTCCCATTGCCAAGATCAAACAATGAATCTTGGTGCCAGAGTCTTGATAGATTAGCCTCAAGATCTGCTAGAGTATTACAAGCAGGGTGCAAGATTTGCTAAATGGTGAACTGTTGTCAGCATACCAAACGTGCCATCTTACTTAGCTGTCAAGAAAGCTTCCTGGGGACTTGCACGTTATGCTGCCCTTTCTCAGGACAATGGTCTTGTGCCCATTGTGGAGCTAGAGATTCTGCTGGATGGAGACCATTCCATTGATAGAAGCCTTGAAGTGGCAGAGAAAGACTAGACTGAGGTTTTCTTCTACTTGGCAGAGAAAAATGTGTTGTTTGCATTCAATGTCTCACTTGCTCATGTTGAAATCCATAACACTCTTCTGGAGTTGAACATGTCTGACGACCTTTGTGCTCCATCATTTTCTCGATCTATTGTCTGGGATATGGTTATTTCTGGAGTAGGCCCAAGAAGGAATACTTTCAGATCGCCAAGGAGATGAAATAAGGATAAGGAAATAATTAAAAAGGGACGAAGAACCATGAATATTAGACAAAATGAATAACCCACCTTTTTGCAATTTTGGAAGCGGTTTCAAAGACCTTCAGTTTTGGCAGCTTAGCTGGGTTCCAAAAGGCATTGTTAGCTGCCGAAAGCTCCACTTTCGGCAGCTAATTCCACTTGTGTAAGTTGTCGAAAGCACAGACACATGCAGAATGTCAGTAATTTTTCCCAGATCAGGTCTTCTTGTTTTCAATTCATTCGAGGAAGTTCCAAATGAATGATAATATTAAAGGAGATAAACATTATCTTCTCGCTCAAGATTTTGAGATAGGTGCAAAGGAGAAAAGGTTATAGATCTTGTCTAGTTTTGGTTGAAGATATGCCCAGGTGTCAGAACAGGATAAACAAGATCTTGAGCTGCCTTGTCATCACCCAAAAGATTGTTGAAGATATCGAAGATGTTGAAGATCACTGATTATGATTAGGATTTGATTCCTTTAAGTTAGTATCTAATCTTATGTTTTGAAAATTGTTTTGACTTTGTTCTATTTTAGGCATTTCATATCCTCTTTTATAGGATATTGAATGGTTTTTTAAAGGCTATAAAGCCTATGATTTTGATGGAATAAGCGTTTGAGTCTGGAGACTAGACCATGCTACTATTGTAATAGACTTTTCTTGCATATAATATAGATACACAATCTTTTTTCTCTGTTACTGTTAGATTGCCATTTCCTTTCTATTTTATGTCCTTTCATTGATTACTTTCTCTATCCAAGTTTGTATAATTGCAGGTGACTGCCATCTCATCCTGTCAATTCATGAACATTGATTGATTAGTAATCACTGCTATCTTTATTCAGCCCATCATATATATGTTCTGGTTGATAAATATAGTCTTGCTCGCTCATCAAGTTCAGTTATTCATCTGATTATTAACTCTTGAAAGCCTTGTCTTATCTGATTATATATATTTGAGAGTATTGAAAACAAACCAATTGGTCAGTATCCCATTTGATCCAATCATAAATACAAAAAAAATCACACCTTAAGTTACCAAGCTTCTTCAAAATTACAACCTGAGAAGGACTCCTGGAGAGATAATAGATCCCACAACATTGTAACTTTCACGTGTAAATGATAGGTGGCAATCATGGCTTCTAGGTTTGATGAATAGTTATGCAATTGAAAATATCTCCTGATTCCAAACAACCATGCTTCAACATCGTCCTCCCTTTCTCTTTCACCATCAAAGGATGGTGGCTTGAGCTTCCTCATCTCTCCTTGAAAGTTGTCCACCTCTTGTCACCTTCTTTGGTGCCTAACATGAGACACCTATGGGCTTCTTATAGAATCTTCTAATGCATAAAAAATTCCTACTGAGTAAGGAGGTGAATGGTGTCTATGAGTTCTTCTATCTCTTCTTGAATGACCAGATCTTCCATGATCATCTCTTCTTTCATGACACCCACCTTCTTCCTCTTGCTTTGACCCATTCTTGGCTTGAATTTTCAACTGATTTAAGCTCTACGACACTCAAGCATTTATCTGACTTTTTTCTATGATCATTCTCTCATTTTCTGCTTTGCAGCTTTGCACTTCTATTTTCAGGCTTCTTACAGTTTCTATCAATGTTTCCTGCTACCCTCTACCCTTTTGTCCGTTAGATTTTGTATCTGCATTACCAACTCTGATATCTTTTCCTTTGGCCCCCTTATCATGGATGGAGGATCCCTCACCTTCTTCCATTTATTGAATACACATTCTGAACTGATGTGTTTAAACCCCTTAATTCTATTAGAATCAAGCATATGATATGATAAAAATTTTGTTAGAATCAAGCATATGATAAACAAAAATTTTCAAACAATGGTACCAGTCCTTTTCTTCTCAATTCATGAAGAAAATATATGTATCAATATGCATCATATAATACTTCCATGTTATCCCTTAGTCGATACAAAATTTACTTCTACACAGGCACTCCCATCAAGCCACTTCCCTAGGTGACCACGACTCGAAACCGCGGGCCAAATCCTTCCTAGTGCTTTCTGTGTTAGAATTACTATATCGGTGATCGTGTGGTTGAAAATCGATCGAGGGATAAGATCAATGATCAACAAGAGCTTCGAGAATCTGAATTCAGGAGTTCTGGACTATCCACACTCTCAATCCCCCCGGAGTGTCAAGTCTTTGGACTGTAGGATCTGTTGCCACATATCCTGTCCCCGTCAATGATTAGGATGTCCTTCACAACTCTGGCTTCAGGGATTTCTCAAGAACGCCTTTCCACAGATATATTGGAGTGTCAAAATACTAGAGGTCCTCTCCTTCCTCCACATATTCACCTCCCTATCAACAGTGAATACTAACTCCGGCCTTCAGAGCTTCGGGGGTTTCACCTTCATCCAATGTAATATGCTCCCACGGGGAAATATGCACCGTCGATTTCAATTAGATGTAATCTAGATCATTGATATACTCTATCGGTGATTGAAAATTGATGATCAACAAATTCTATTGCCGAATGAAAATTTCATCAAAATTTGTCGACCCCCGACCATCGGTCATCAGCGACAAAATATTTTATTTGGTCAGTCTTCAACACTTCACCAAACTCATCGATCCCCAACCATCGGTCGTCGATGATTTTCCTTAGCGAACTAAGGTTGTTTCACAAATCTCGTCGATTCCCGACCATCGACAATCAACCATATCCTTGTTGACATGGAAACTACACTGATGTGGCATGGAATGTGGATGCTGACATGGCAGGACACATCATCATCCCCTTCCTCCTTCAACCATAAGTAGTTTCTCTTGGAAAATTTCAAACTTGGCACTAATTCTTTCGACGCCCGATCATCGACCATCAATGATCAAAGATTTTATTTCGTTGATATTCAACCTTTCACCCAATTCTCCGAAGTGCTTACCCTATCCTTCCACTACTTGATCCAAAAATTGAGAGAGGTCCCGAAGGGATCCTAAATTGATGGTCTACATGCCTTCGTGACTTTGGGCTTCGACGCTTTTCACTTGTAGAGACTTGAAAACCCCTAGAGTACCAAGTCTTCGGACTATGAGATCTACTATTGCGTGTCTTCTGGGATCAACGGTCGACGAACTTCGGGACTCTAGGAGATTTCACATCAGCACACTCCATTTCTCCCAAATTCCAAACTTTTGAACTAGTTGATCTGCGGACACATGTCTCTACTAAAGGATGGTCTGTATTAACTCCGAAATTTGGGAGATTTTCCTACATGCAACATGAGGGCTCGCTTCTCCCGGGGTGTCGATCCTCCAAATCGTTGCGAGATATACAGATCACATTCGCTCACACACAGATCTAATGACTGAGACTTGAACCTACTCAACCTTTTACTTTGCCTTCATCGGACGGACCTTGTTCACTTTCCATCCAATCCAACAATCTCGGATCTCTCTTGATCCCACGGTGGCGATCGCTCCTGAATTCGAAAGGGAGATTCATGATCCTTCTATCCCTTACAAGGATCTATGACGTTCTATCTCCTACGTAGATTCTACAATTCCATTCATCCTAATATTTTCTAAGTTCAAGGTCAGAATTCAGTTTCAACCATGAGACTCTAACCAATAGACTCGACCCATACCGGCCCAGTGTTTCAACCAGAAGCTCTGATACCAATCCGTAACATACCCCGCCACCCATAGGTCGAGGTATGGTACCTTAAATCCCACCCTTGGACTTCTTTCTCTTAGTTATACCTTTTAAATTTAAAAAGGATGCATAAAATAAAAGATCGAACGACATGCACAACAATAACCAACAAGCATGCATATTCTAAAGATTTAATTAAAGGACAAATAAATACACAATGGAATGCATTCATATATAGGCAAATAGTACCATAACAAAGAGCACTTATCTTTATAAAATAAGACACCAATTGGCTGTAGACCAAGGACATTCCACCCAATCGTAGATGCTACTATTCCAAATATCAATAGTAGTGTCACCCCTGAGCCAGGGCTATGAATCCACAAGGACGGTTCCAGAGTGTTACTTGGTTTCTTGAACTAGTCGACACTCAATCTCTCATAGGATTTCCCATGAACCAAAATAATCCAAGTACCCAGCTCTCTTCTACCTAGCCTACACCACCCAAGAGAATGGACCTCCACCCTTCTCTACCACATAGTCCCTGAGGCAGTCCTTCTCTTTCCAGGGCTCCAGTGCAACTAGTCCAGAATCTCAATGCTCGAACTCTCGAGACTTGCAACTATGAACAAATATGGACACATGCCAATGAATCTCATACATGAAGGAATCAAGTCATGGTTGGATTACACCAACGACCACTACAACCAACAATACCATGGCTACTCTTTGGAAGTTTGTTACCCTTTCCCCAAGCCAAGACGCAGATGAGGATGGATAAATGAGTGATAGGTAAGGATGGGATGATTGAACGAGTGAGTAAGTGAATGAACACGTGAAGCAGTGAGAAATTGCATGAGAGAATAAGAGAACGAAGTAAATGAGCAAACAAGCAATCAACGACCCCCCCGACATACTAGGGGTGGGTTTAAGTAAATTCACGGTGAATCAAGAATCTCTTGGCATTCCACAAGAAGCTCCCATAACTGATCCACTCCCTTAGACAAAAGGGGTAATAAAAATAGGAGATAAACATTCAACACCCTCTCTTGTGGAATCATAGCCCCCTATAACTCTATTCCTTGTCCGTCTAGAAGCCATCGATGTGTTTATTATTAATAATGATCAAAACATTACATTTCTTAGGCACACTGGCCTCTTTTAATTGTTTGGGCCCTCTTTCCTCTTGATAGTTAACAAAATACATTATTTAATATGGGGGCTCAAAAGTTGGGGTGTTACAAGGAGAAGTGGATTGAGAAGGACAAAGTGAGGGGACTCTTCCCTCACTTACCAGTTGATTGATAAAAGATTTTGGTGGTCCAAAAAGCTCTCAGTGGGAATGCCTAATCCAAAAAGGATATAGAGAAGGCTAAGAACAACTCAGAACATGCAGAGGTAACTCAAGATGCTCAGAATGGCTTCAGCAGACAAAGAAAGGGAGAAAATTCAAAGTTCCCAAAACTCAGTTAAAATGGCATGGTCGCGAAGAGCGCATCGTAAGCTTTATAATGGTGCAAACGATCCATCAAACAGAGCTCGTATGCAAAAGATATAAGCAGTCAAATTTCATGTTAAACTTAGTCAAAAAGTCAAAAAGTCAAGGTGACACGTGTCACCACTGCAAGGGTGACATGTGGCACATCCGTACAGATGACATGGTAGAGTGTTGAGTTGGCATGGGATGGCATGGCAAGGTTGTATAGGTTTGATGGTAGACACGTGGGCAAATTAGGTTGTGACAAGTGTCATTTTATTAGGCAAATGTTATGGTGCCACGTGGCCCAGTCGTGGGTTGTCACGTGGCACCCCTCCAGTGGTTGGCATGTGACAAAATTATATGACTCCCTAAGAGTTGAACCCATAACCTCCTAGCCCAAAGGTCTTACAACCTCCGCGCTAGCCAACATACCACTATGTGTTCCTTGTTTATATCATGGCGCAAATTTTATTTAAGCTTAAATGTTTATGTGGGCAGAAAAGGAAAGGGGCTAGGCCTTCGGCCCAACCCTTGGTTATATGCCAAACCACACGATCATGTTCCAAACCTCCATTTTAATAGCCACCCGCCACATATGGCATATTCTGCCAACTTTCTGCCATTCTTGCAACCATCGCCAGATTTAGCGTGCGTGCCAAGTTTGTTATAACTATGTATTAAAAAGGGGAGTCCACGGGATTCGATCCCGGGACTTCCGCTAACCAAAGTTCTTAATATAGCATCCACAACCACTATTCCAACCAACTCACTTAATTCTAAACCACCCAGATTTTTGTATAAGAAGGGGGCTTCTGCCAGTGTGAGATAGAGGAGAACCAAGTGCACCCGTATGGATTTTGGCATACATTTCAAGATTTTCCCAATATTTATTGCAGAGGTAGGGCACAAAATCCGAGGCAAAGGTGTTTGTTGGGCCTGAAAGTGCCAGACTCAGATTGAGGTGTGGAGACAGTCATTTTAGGTAATTCAATGCCACGTACGTAGTGGTGATGTTTATTTTATGATTTGAGAAAAGCTTATGTAGATTAACTCCAGAATGAGGTATACTGATGTATTTTTCCCAATTCTTTTGTGGATTTAATAAAATACCTACCCATTTCAGAGCAGGACGGACCCAGAGACGTAGTCCACCAAGGATGAACTCAATTATCAAATTCTTGTTGTTCATATTGCATGCTTATGTCTCTTTCCTTTTGAGCTTTTCCTTATTTATGGTGTACTTTAGTTTATGCTCACTTTATACAATTCTTTAATAAGTCACCTGATGAAAATATCCCGGATCAGTTATCCTTTCTTGGTGTGCTAGCCTTGGTTAATTATTGGTCTGCTACCTAAATTATTTTTTCTGTCAAGGTTAAGGTGCTCGAGGGTGGCCTTTGTGCCTATGGTTGGGTGACAATATTTCTATATTGTCTATGGTGAAACGAGCACACCCATTTTTCTAACAGGTTATGGGCCCATACCTCCTTCAATCAGTCTAACCATTGGAAGGAAGCTAATCCATAAGATTATCAAGCTTGTTGAAGAATTTCCGCTAGGGTTTCTAGAAGGTGCAGTTACTAAAGCATCACCACTAGGGTTACTAGCAGGTGCAACTACAAACCCTAAAACCTCTTTCCTAGCACCTTATGATGGAACACTTTAGTCAAGGAGAGGATATTCTAGTGCACCTTATTCCATCACACCTATTGGCACTCTCAAAAGGAAAAAACGTCAAGGCTGAAATTTTGGGTCAAAGTCAATGTTTGACCAGTAAAAGTCAATGTTTGACCAGTAAAAGTCAATGTTTGACCAATCAAAGTCAATGTTTGACCAATCAAATTCAAAGTTTTACCAACTATCAGTCAACAAAAATCATGAATGAAAAGGCATATCATCTACACTATTCATCTCTTACAAGAACTCTTGAAGATGACATGTGGATAATTGACAGTGGAGCTTCTAGGCATATGACAAGAAACCAGGTCAGACTCTCCAATCTAAATGTAAAGAAGACATCTCACAAAGTAGAACTTGGAGACAAGAACACATATCCAGTCAAAGGAATTGGTGAAGCCTCCATCAAATTGGAATCAGGTAACAATGTTCATTTGAGTAATGTCTTATATGTACATGGTTTAGAAAAGAATCTTATATCTATATCTTGCTTAGAAGACAAAAGAAATAGAATAGCCTTTGTAGATGGTGAAGTATTATCTTGGTCTAGAGACTCCATCATATAGAATGATAGAGTTATTGGAACTCATGAAGGAATATTATATAGACTACCAGAACGTAATGATGAAGATCTTTCACATGATGAAGTCAATCTCAGTGAAATTTGGCATAGAAGATATGTTCATCTTAAATATCAAGCATTACCATTCCTCAAGAAAATGGTTGAAGGAATACCAGAACGACAATCTACACATGAAGTAATTTGTAGAGGATGTGCACTTGGTAAAAATGTTAAGAATCCATTCTCAAGTAGCGATAATAGATCTAAGGAAATCCTATATCTAATACATTCAGATGTTTGTGGTCCAATTCCAGTCAAATATCTAGGAGGTTATCTTTATTATGTAACATTCATAGATGATTACTCAAGAAATACTTGGTTATATCTCTTGAAGACAAAGGATGAAGTTTTCAGCAAGTCTCAAGAATTCAAAGAAGAAATAGAAAACCTCACAAGTAAGAAAATCAAGACTTTGAGAATATATAATGGAGGAGTATACACATCCAAAGAATTTTTTTCCATTTGCAAATCAGTAAGGATTAGGAGGGAGCTAATCGTTCCTCATAATCCCCAACAAAATGGTGTAGAAAAAAGGAAGAATAGATCCATTGAAGAAATTGTGAAGGCACTAATGAATGATCAAGGTTTATCCATGTATTTATAGGGAGAAGCAACCATGACATCAATATATGTTCATAATAGAATTCCCCATCGCATATTGAAAGATATGATTCTAGAATAAGCCTTCTCATGAAAGAAACCTAATGTGGAACACTTAAGAATATTTGGGTGACCTTTTTACATTCATATCCCCAAGGATAAAAGGAACAAATTAGAACCCTCGAGAAAGAAGGGCATATTTGTTGGATATAGTGAATCCTTCAAACCCTACATAATTTATATTCCAGAACAACATAAGATTGAAGTAAACAGAGATGTAACCTTCAATGAGAATATGGATTTCAAGAAATGTATAGAAGAATCCATGGAAGAAGAATATGAAGAGCCTAAAGAAGAAAGCACCCGTCTTCCATAAAGTTGGAATGAAGAACCAGAACAACTTGATCATCTGATGCAACCATGTGAACCTATTGAATCAGTCATTGTACCCAAAACTAGAAAACGTCCAGCTTGGCTTGAAGCTACTATACAAGAAGGATAAATGCTCAAAGCTCCAAGTTGCACTTTTAGAGAAATCAAGAAGCCCAAAAGATTCTCCAGCTATGCAACATGTATGAAAAAACTTATAAATGAAGAACCCACCACATTTGAAGAAACAATTAAAAAAAAATGGAAAGAAGCCATGACAGAAGAATACCATTCCATCATGAAAAATGACATATGGGAAATTGTGCCTAGACCCAAGGAAAAATCAGTGGTAACTTCAAAATGGGTCTACAAGATCAAACATGCAGTAGATGGAAGCATAGATAAATACAGGGAAAGGTTCATGGCTAAAGGGTTCTCCTAGAAGGAGGGAGAAGATTATGACGAAACCTTTTCTCCTGTTGCCAGATATACTTCTATTAGAGCCATTATGTCTCTTGTTGCTTCCATGGGATGGAGTTTACATCAGATGGATGTAAAGACAACCTTTCTCAATGGAACAATTGAAGAATAAGTATACATTGAACAACCTCAAGGGTTTTAGGTGCATCCCAGATACATTCATGTTTGTAGATTAAAGAAAGCCCCATATGGACTCAAGGAATCTCCAAGAGCTTGGCATGCCATAATTGATAGTTACTTAATAAGACTCAGATTCTCTAAGAGTCATGCAGATCCAAATATCTACTACAAGGTTGTGAACAATGCACCTGTGATTCTACTGTTGTATATTGACGATTTATTCTTGACAGGTGCAGAGTCTCTCATCACCCAGTGTAAGAAGGAATTAGCTTCTGAGTTTGGTATGAAATATATTGGTCTCATGCACTATTACTTGGGACTAGAAGTATGGCAGTATCATGGTGAAATATTCCTTGGACAAGGAAAGTATGCAGTGAATATTTTTCAGAAATTTGGAATGATGGATTGAAAATCCATGGCCACTCCTATGACCACAGATATAATAAAAGTAAGAGACTTATATTCTCATCCAGTATACTCGTCCCTATACCGACAATTGATTGGGTCATTGATGTATCTAGTGAATACTCGACCAAATAATTTCTTTGTTGTAATCACTTTAAGCTAGTCCCAGGTGGAACCCAAACATGAGCACTGGATAGCTGCAAAACATGTTCTAAGATATATATGTGGGACGTTAAAATATGGTTTAATATACACCTCATCTAGTGATATACAACTTCATGGATTCATAGATTCAGATTGGGAAGGGAGTGCATAAGACAGAAGTACTCAATGCAGAAGACAAAAGGAGTACTTCATGGATGTGTTTTAGTTTGGGCTCTACGATGACATCATGGGCTAGCAGAAAATAGAATTTTTTCTCACTTAGCACAATAGAAGCATAATATATTGCAGCATGTGAGGCATGTACCGAAGCAGTATGGTTGAAGAAGATGATTTTTGGATTATTTGATTAGGTACCAGATTCGACCGTAATATATTGTGACAATCAAAGTTGTATGAGGCTATCAGAACACCCATTGTTTCATGACTGGTAGAAACATATTGAGATCAAATACTACTTTATTCATGATAAAGTACATGAAGGATAAGTGAAACTACAATATATCTCCACAGATGAGCAGGTAGCAAATATTTTGACAAATCCTTTTTCCAATATAAAGTTTGCATACTTAAGGGAAAATATGGGGCTCGTGGAGATAAATCCCTTAGATGAAAGGGAAGAGATGGATCCCCAAGTTGGGAGGGATCACTGATGTGTTATCAATTCATGGGTAGTCATTTTCCATTTTGGAAAATGGTCCATGTTGGGAATTTCCTTTCTAGCCTAGAAAGTGGTTCGAGATTTTTGGCAAACAATCATTTTCCAGTTCAGAAAATGTTCTAGATTAGACAATCATTTTCATAATGAAAATGGTTTGATAGATTATTGATGTACCATAGACAATGAGTCCCCTTGTGGCTAGTGTGGGGGAATGGTATAGGAAAATCATTCTTCTTGGTAGTCACTTTGAATAGTGGTCAAGTAGAATGGTTTGCCTCATCGGGCAACCATTCTTTCAAAGTTCACATTTGTGAGCAGTTTCAAAGAATGGTCCATTTTGGAGGTTGGTGCAGGACAGCCATTTCCTTAGGAAATGGTTCAGATAGTCATTTCCTAGGGCAAACTCATTATCTACATGTTTCACTATGATTAGTGTTGGAGGAATGGACCAGTTAGCTGAATGGTCCAGGTTCAACAATTAGGGACATGCATTCCCTAGGCCAGCATCATTCTCTCCAGGTTTCACTATGATTAGTGTCAAAGGAATGGACCATTTAGGTAAATGGTCCAAGCTTAGAAATTAGGGACAATTATTCTTCTATTCTTGGGAAGAATAGTCCATATAGCCCATGGATGATGTGTTACATTCTAAGGGAAGATACTCTTCCATATATCATAGATGTTAGTGGAAGAATGGCCCAGATGACTCAGTTTGTATCATGATATTTTTTTATATCAGATGATATGATTATTGTATAAAATGTATGTCTCTGGAAAATAGTTGTATATGGTGGATGCGATCCACTGGTAGTGAGTGTGTGTCACTGGTTAGTAGTAGTGTGATACTAGGAGTGGTTTTGTACCACTGGATAGTAGTTGAATACTACTATGTATAAAAATAGTTGTGTTTTATTGGATGGCATTATTTTGATTTCCCTGGAGACTATCTAGTTGGATAATAATGATGGTGCCCATGATTTGATCATGAGATATCTTGTGTTGGTTGTGGAGCCTGATTATCTTCCCGATTCAGAGGTCTTTTACTTTCAGCTGTGTTTATACCCCATGAAGTATTTACACCCCAGAAGTATGTACACTCTTCCATGTAGGGAAGTGCAGAGGGGGGGTACCCCCTTTGCGGGGTCCGGGGAGGCTATCCCCCTGGCTGGGGGGTATGGGGGCAAGCGGGCCCCCAGCGGGGGTTCGGAGGCGAAGCCCCCAAAGGAAAATTTACCTTGTAAATGTATATTGTAATTTCATTGTAAATCTGGACCGTTCATTATAAGGTCGCAGATCTAATGGTAGAGATTATGTTAGGGTTTTTTTCCCTAGAAGTCAACCCTCTTTTATGATGGAAATGTATTCCGGATATGGTTGATGGAAAATATTGTATTCTGAGAGAGGAGACTGTGAGATAAGGAAGAGGAAGTTACAACGGGTTTTGCTGTAGGTTGTATCCCTTCATTTGCTGGATAATAATAAAGGAAGGACCTGGCAATTTCTCTGGTGGACGTAGCCCACACTGGGTGAACCATGTAAATCCGTGTCTCTCTTGTATTGTGTATCTTCTGTGTTTGCTTTCCGCATTTGTTTTATTTTATTTCTCCATGGTCCTATTTTTCTAACAACTGGTATTAGAGAAAAATGTAACTTGCATGAAAAGAGGGTTCCTGGTTCGAGTGGGAGCAATGTCAGAAGATGGAAAGTTTAGGGTCGAGAAATTTAATGGCCAAAACTACTAGTTATGGAAGATGCAGATGGAAGATTATTTATATCAGAAGGATCTATTCCTACCATTGG
>ML799517.1:286875-298832 GCA_009831015.1 Picea engelmannii | reverse complement strand
TCCGTGTTTCAGCATCTGCATCCTCGAGCTATGTAGCTGTTCCGTGTTTCGGCATATGCGACCTTAGACTGTGTGGCAGCTCCGTGTTTCAGCATCAGTTCAACAGTGACTCTGGACAGTTTTGTGTTTCAGCACAGGCCTCAGATGCTAATCTGCAGTTATGGGAACTTATGCACTTCTAATCAATGGTTAAGTACAAAAATAATGTAAAATATTATGCAAAACAGATTAAGCATATAGTAAATGAGAAAGGACGTTGTATACCTTGGAATGATCGGATGGAATGATATTATGAGTCTAAATACAGGTGATCAAGGGTATAATAATGGCAAAAAGAGTGGGCAAAAAGGTACAATATGTGGTCCTAACAGATAGGAGGGAGTGTTGATATTATGGTATATACAGGAGGCATTAGCCTCCACATTTAACCTTTGATGGGACTAGAATATTCTGGGAAGCAAGAGAAACCCTAAATATTTGGATAATATCCCTAGAAGACAAGTCGACTTAATAGAATAAATAAATATTGAGTTATTATCCCCTAGGAAAAGAAGTCGGCCCATTCATTGAATATGGAGCAACATAAATAAAGGGAGCTAGATATCATTTGTCACACTCTCACTCACGACTGCATAAGGACAAGAAGTGTGCATGAGTGAAGGAGAAATGCAATTGTTGTAGTAGTGACTTTGTCTTGGGTTATTGGTTTGGAATTTATGCTTGGTCTTTGGTTATCCTTGCTTGGTGCGCTAGCCTTGGTTATCTATTGGTATGCTACCAGAATTATTTTGTCTATCAATGTTAAGGTTATCAAGGGTGGCCTTTGTGCCTATGGTTGGGTGACAATATTGCTATATTGTTTATGGTGAAACGAGAACACCCATTTTTCTAACAGGTACTCCCTATGGGGTAACATATAGCTTTTGGGGAAGTACCACATTGTCACTTTAAGGGAGAGGTATGCAGAGTGCCATGGGGGTAAAGTACTTCTTGTAATGCACTTGTGTAGATCCCTCAACAAGTGGGATATTTATATTATGTGTTTTCTTTTGTGGGTCTTTGAATTTTTTAGGAGAAACGTTTCATTGTTCTTAAGACCTGTTTGGGAGAGAATCTGGAAGTTCATAATTAGGGTTTTAAATTTTCTAGCTACATTCCCTCTGAGACTTTAACCCCTTCTTCCCATGAAATGAGGGACAATCCCATCTTGGGTCAGTACACCCAAAAAGTACCAAAATATAAGGAGGAAAGGGGATGAAGTGTGGAAAGTGGTAATTATGATCGATAATGGGACAATGACTTGTCAAGGGGACCTGTCAGTAGAAAAAATATCACTAAGGGTGACCACTTACTAGGGAACAATGTCAACTACCAAGGTGAAATAGGGATAATATCATAACTTCCAAGCAAATGTTACATAATCAAAAGCAAGTTTAAATGCAACATAACTTAAATTCCTCAAATATTGAAATAACACTCACCATAATACCTGGTTTGTACCTCATGGAGGAAGACCCAATGTCTTATGGAAGCAATCTTGTGTGGTAGATACCATCATAATGAATTTGAGATCTGTGGGGGTGAGGCAAGCCTCTATTTGTGCAAGTGGACATTGTCAACCATCTATCTCTTGGTACTCCATGTTTGCAACCTGAGGGCCTTGATACATCATCTCCTTAGTTATCCCTAGGAAATGGGGATAAAATATGGCTCCTACTCGGGGACATGTACTCGACGTAAAGTGCATGAGAACCTCAGCTTCTCCTGGTCTGACCTGTGCTTACATTAAAACATACAAACATAAAATATAGGGTGGTTCTATCACCCTTTGTCCACATACATCAAAATCAAAACTAACAACTAATCTAGAAAATAAAAATTTTCATTGTTTTAAAAATATCTAAACTAAATATGTAACATGATGAAATAAATATGCAAGTAGATCAAAATGAAACATGAGATGTAGCTACAATACTATGATAAATCAAGATTCAAATGCAAGAAAGAAAGATGACCTACCTACTTACCTAGGCCCTGGGCTGTTAAGGAGTCAAGTGCCACCTTGGAAATAATGTTTCAGGAGGGATCCATTCACTGACAATGGCATCCTCACCCCTTCTGTTGTGGACAAATAAAAGGAGTCTAACCCAGATATCTCTTCAATATTGTATTTTCCCAACCACAAACTATCAAAATTTTGATGCATTCTAGGTTTTTCTCTTCTTTTATCGCACATTAAGACCTGATATCCTTTCTTGAAATATATTTTCCTTTCTTTACGGTCAAATATTCCTTTTATTTTCTCTTGGTTCTTTTCCATTTGATCAAAGGACATTGTTTGAGTTTCATCCAACTCTATGATTTGATCAATTCAACCATGCAATGCTTCTTTATCCATGGAGAAGTGTTGGGCTACTTGCAAGACTGGAATATGGAGGTTTATAGGTAGGCATGCTTCTATCCCGTAACCAAATTCAGAAGGGGTTTTCCTAGTAGAGGTCTTAGTAGTTGTGCGGTCTTTCCATAGGGCATACTTGATATTTCTATCCCAATGTTTCTTGTTCTCTCGAAAAATATTCTTTACACTTTCATAATATTCTTATTGTTGGACTCTGCTAGTCCATTTCCTTGAGGATAATGATTCGAGGAGTGGGACAAGACAATTCCATATTTGAAACAGAACTCATCAAGCACCATCAAGCTAAAATCCTTGGCATTGTGTTGGTTATGTTTGTAGGTGTTGGGTTGTTATATTCTTTGCATTGAAAGTCTAGTCGAGGTGGATTGACTAACGATCAAAGTCGAGTTGGATCAACAACAAGTTGAAGTCAAGGTTGATTGACAACAGTTCAAAGTTGAGGTAGATCGAAAACAAGTCTAAGATCGAGGTTAGTCGACCGGTTAAAGTAAAAGTCGAAGGTCGAGGAGGTTCGACATGGTAAAGGCATCGATAAAAAGTTCAATATATAAACTGACAAGAGTTTGACAAGTGGGTGTGTGGCAACCGACTGAAGACCAAATGAAGGTCAACTAGTAGTCGATTGGTAATACGACTTGGAGTCGATTGTAACAAAATCCAGAGATTTTTGGGATTTGTAGCCAATGATATGCATGGATTTGTAACCATTTTTGGGTGCCATTTCTTTATGGTTTTCCTATTGTAAATCCTATAAACAAGCATTTTGAAAGGCCGAAAAGGCTAATAATCAATGAATATTAAGATAACCAATCTTTAGATAAATCTTAAGATATAGGTTAATGGTCATGTAGATGTAATCCATATTGGCCACAGGGTTGTTCTTACATAAGTAAGAGGGTATGATATCGATTGTGTATTATGTGTGGACCAAGGTTATGGATTTAACCTTTTATTCATATTGAATAAGACAACAAGAGAGAAGAACGCTTAAGGAATGTTGATTTTCCCAGTTTGGGTTTCCAGGGTAAAATATCTATGTATTGTGTGATTGCTTTGTCATTTATGTTCTTGATTAAATTCTTCTTCTCTTCTACAACGATTAGTGTGGAAGTGTGTCTCATTTCTTGACAAGGGGTATCAAATTTGTATTAATATTTGAAGGTTGTATCAGATCTTGATTTACCAATCTTGAATCTGAAAGCTAAACCCTAGGTACAGTAAGAGTTGTAAGTCATAAAATGTGTTAAATATCGTGGTAAAGAATGGAAAGAAGTTCAAGAATAGAGATAGAAATATTCAATGGCCAGAATTTTGAGTTGTGGAAGCTTAAAATGGAATATCTTCTTGTATATCAAGAACATTGGACAAATTTTTTTCCAGGTCCCTAGCTAATAGGCATGTCGATGGAAGAATGGGAGAAACTTGAACGAAGACCAAGAAGTATGATTCAACTTTGTCTTGCAGATTTGGTACTGCTGAATGTCTCAGGTGAGGATTCAACAAAGAAAATGTGGGACAATCTAGGAAGCTTATATCAGTCGAAATCTCTGGTAAATAAGTTGTTTCTCAGAAAGAAATTGTATATTTTGAGAATGAGTGATGGTGTCTTGGTGACTAAGCATTTAAATGTGTTTAATACCATTTTAATTTAGTTATCATTTGTGGATATTAAAATCATTAAGGAGGAGAAGTGTATAAGCCTATTATGTTCTTTTCCATATTCCTGGGATAACTTGGTCGTGGCTATAGGGAGTAATACAACCACACTAGCACTAGAAGACATGGTTGCTTCTCTATTGTAAGAAGAAATGAGAAGAAAGAACATGGAAGGATCAAGAAAAGATGCTTTAGTGGTCAAAGGTCGAGCAGTTAAAAGAGATAAAGGAAAGTTATCTGATAGAAAGTCTAAGTCAAAGGGTAGATATAAATCCATGGCTCAGTTGAAAAGAAGATGTTGGAAATGTGGTAAAGATGGGAATTACAAAATGGACTACAAGTCCAGGGAGATGGAAGTCAGTACAGGATTCGACGAGAAGTATTCAAATAAGAGAAAGATGATCCTAGATAAGGGAGGTGATGTGTACCCGGTGTCGACCGGTACACAGTCAGATCAAGATGTTTGGTTGATCGACTCATGAACATACTATCATATGACACCACATAAAGAATGGTTCTACGAGTATGAATGATATGATGGAGGTGATGTGTTCTTGGGGGACGACTCGACAATCAAAATTGTTGGACGAGGAAGAGATCGATTGATACTATAGGATGGGAGGAAAAGAACCCTTCCAAGTGTGCTACACATTTTGGGTTTGGAAAGAAACCTGATATATGTCAACAAGATGAGTGATGTTAGATTGCACACTCTGTTTCAGAAGGTTCATGCAATATGGTCAGAGGTGTGATGACATTAATGAAAGGAGTTTGGATTGGAACCATATACAAGTTTCTAGGGAGTGTTGACTCGACTGGATGCAACAACATCATTGGTCCTAAAGTCTACTCGACTTCAACTCGACTCAAATCAACTTGGGTTGAGACAATTCAAACTGACTCGATAATACATTATAAGATTAAGGTGTTGAGGACTGACAACGGTGGTGAATTCTATGGAAAATAATTTGATTATTTCTGCAAGCAGTGTGGTATAGCACGCAAAACTACCACACCATATACCCCACAACAAAATGTATTTACTGAGAGAATGAACAGAACATTGATGGATAAGGAAAGGAACATTCTCAATGGTGTTGGGCTCGCACAATAATTATGGGTGGAGGCATTCGACACTACAAGATATCTAGTGAATATGTCTCCTTTTTCAGCGCTAGTCGGTATGACTCCAAATGAGGTATGGTCTGGTAAGAAGCCTTCGGTTTCACATCTCAAAGTATTTTGTTGTGATGCATTTATGCATGTTACCAAGGAAAAGAGGAGAAATATGGACAAGAAGGAAATCAAATGTATTTTCATTGGATACAAAGAAGGAATGAAAGGATATAAGCTCTGGGATCCTACATCAAGGAGAACAATGTACATTCGAGATGTGGTATTCAGAGAATTCAGAGGTAATTCTGAGCATGAGGAAATTGTTCAGACAAAGAATAATCCTAAGACGATGCATTTTGAACTGAGAAATGAAGGAGATGATTCATATGATTCGAATGAATCATAGGAAGAGGTGGAATAAATGACTTTGGTGGTAAGGAGGCCAGAAAGTGTAAGAAAACTAGTTGAAATGTATAGTCCACCCAAATTTCGTTCTACACTCATGTTAACTACCATCGACGATGACCCTAACTTGTTCAGTGAGGCAGTCGACTTGACATAGGGTAAACTCTCGAAGGACACCATGGTTGAAGAGATGGAATCCTTGCACAATAATGAGACATGGGACCTAGTTAAGTTTCCTAGTGGAAGAAATCTCGTCGATAGCAAGTGGGTATTCAAGAATAAGTTGAATGTCGCAGGACAAGTTGAGAAGTTCAAAGTTTGACTGGTAGAGAAAGGATATTCCCAAGTCGAGGGTGTTGACTTCGGTGAGATTTTTTCCCCTATTGCAAAATTAACTTCCATTAGAGCACTAATGTCGTTGGGTGCAACATTGGATTTGGAAATAGAACAGATGGATGTGAAGACAATGTTCTTACATGGGGACCTGGAAGAGGAAATCTACATGAAACAACTTGAAGGATTTGTAGTAAATGGCAAGGAAGAGTTGGTGTGTAAACTGAAAAGACCACCTTATGGTATAAATCAATCACTAAGGATGTGGTACCAGAAGTTCGATAAATACATACTTAGTTTGGGATTTGTGATAAGAAAAGTAGATCACTACATATACTCTAAGGAATAAGGTGGGTGTTTCATATATGTAGTTTTGTATGTCGATGACATGTTGCTGATTGGAAACACCATGGACGCAATAAAGGAGGTGAAGAAGTAGTTATCCTCCAAGTTCTACATGAATGATCTTGGTGCAACTAACTTCATTCTAGGAATGGATATTAAGAGAGATCGAGCTGCTAGAAAGATTTGGTTGAATCAGACGAAGAATATTGAAATAGTTATGAAATGTTTCAACATGCAGGATTGAAAACCGATTAAGGGGTCAATTCTTGTGGGAGCAAGGCTAACTTCTATACAATGTCCAAAGACACAAGAAGAAATAGAGGACATGACACATGCTACCTATGCAAGTGATGTTGGTAGTCTAATGTATGCAATGGTCTGCACTCGACCAAACATTTCCCATGTAGTGGGAGTGTTGAGAAGGTACATGTCGACACCTTGAAAGGAGCACTAGAAAGTTGTCAGGATATTATTCAAGTATTTGTGTGGCACGAAGGACTAATATATATGCTACCAATGAAAACCTGGAGGTGACAATGGTAAATTAAATGTACACAGCTTTGTCAATGTTGTCTGGGCTAGAGATATCGATCAACGAAGGTTGACCAATGGATATGTCTTCGATATGCTCGATGGAGAAACAAGTTGGATGAGTAAGCAACAGGTGGTTGTAACTTGTCAACAATAGAATTTGAATACGTGATAGTCAGTCATGGAAGCAAAGAAGTAGTATGGCTGCAAAGGTTATGTTCAGGAATCGGGTTTGAGCAGAGAGATATGAAGATAAGTTGTGACAGTCAAAGTGCAATATTTCTGGCAAATAACCATGCTTATCATTTGAAGACTAAGCATATTGATGTACAATACCATTTTGTGAGAGACATGGTGGAACATAACAAGGTGCTATTGGAGAAAGTAGACACGTTGGAAAACATAGTAGACTCATTGATCAAGTCTGTGAGTGTTGTGAAGTTCTCTTGGTGTAGAGAGGAAATGGGCATTGTTTCCCTGGGTCTGTGAATGAAAGTTCAAGAATATCCTAGTTTCAACAAAGAAGACAACAAGTGGGAGAATGTTGGGTTTTTATATTCTTTGCAGTAAAATCCTAGTCGAGGTGGATTGACTAATGTTTGAAGTCGAGGTGGATCGACAATAGGTCCAAGTCGAGTTAGATCAACATCAAGTGGAAGGTAAAGGTTAGTCAACAGGGTAAATTCAAAGTTGAAGGTCGAGGCATTTCGAAAAGGTAAAGGCATCGACAACAAGTTGAAGAGGTCAACCGACAAGAGGACGACAGAAAAGTGTGTGGTGACCGACTGAAGACCGAATGAAGGTCGACTGGTAGTCGACCGATAATATGAATTGGAGTTGATTGTAATAGAATCCCAAGATTCGTGGGATTTGTAGCCAATTATATGCATGGATCTGTAATCATTTTTGGGTTCCATTTCTTTAGGGTTTTTCCTATTGTAAATCTTGTAAAGAGACATGTTGTAAGGCTAAAAAGGATAATAATCAATGAATCTTAAGATAGCCAATCTTTAGAAAAGTATTGAGATGTAGGTTAGTGGTCATGCAGATGTAATCCAGATTGGATATAGGGTTGTTCGTGCATAAGAAAGAGGGTATGATTGTTAATGTTTATGCCATTATTATAGTTCTTTGCATTTCATAAGATAAGAGAATAATAAGAACAAGATCACTAAGAAATACACATCCACAAGAGACACAACATTTATCCTGGGAAACCCTCTAGGGGAAGAAAACCCAACAAAAACTTCCTTATCATAAATAGATTATACAATGTTCAAGAGATAACTCAACCAATACAGAAAAAGTCCTCCTCAAGATATGCACCACCCTTCTTCCCCTCTCTCCAACTTGAAATTGCAGCTTGCCTCATAAGAGAATGAGCAAGTGAAGTGTGTGTGAGAAGTGAGGCGCTAGCCTCTTATTTATATCAATATGGCACGTGTGAAGAGTCACCATCTGGCAGGGCCGACCTCTCACTCTGGGTGGGTAAACCCACCTTTAATTAATTCTGGCCCTTTCATTATAACTGTTGGGGCCGACTTCTTATTCTGCACTTTGTAATTGTCTGATGACAAATCCGCAAAAGGGGATTTGGTCCTTATACAATTACCGACATGATTAATCCTCAATGGGGATTAATTCAATAACAATAATAATAATAATAACATGATTAATCCACAATGGGGATTTAATCCAATAACAAAATAATAATAAGAATACTCTTTGCAGTTACATTATTTCAACACTCCCCCTTAACAAGAAGGGTATTCTTCATCAGCATCAGGCGAGAGAGGTCTGCATCATCGGTGGCATATCGAGGACAGTATCGTCAATATCATCTTGAACAATTGTCTAGCACATTTACGAGTCATCGAAAGTTTTCTTCATCAGCAACATCATCATTCTCAAGAGAATGTTATTATCATTTGCATCAAACATGTATCAGTAAAAAATGATACCTCACTACAGCACTAGGTTGTCACATCACAATACTACACTAGATCAATGTCACAGCGATTAAGCTGGTAGCTCAGTGTCAGTCACATCTTTCTTTACGTCTAACAACTAGGTCAGAAGCAAGTAATATCATCATCTCGCTTTACGTCTAAGAACTAGGTCAGAAGCGAGGAATCACAACGTCATGCTTTACATCTAACAACTAGTTCAGAAGCATGACTCATCTTGCTTTACGTATAACAACGAGGTCAGAAGAAAGGAACATCAACATCTCGCTTTACGTCTAACAACGAGGTCAGAAGCGAGGAATCATCGGCGTTATGCTTTGCATCTAACAACTGGGTCAGAAGCATAACTCATCTTGCTTTACATCTAACAACTAGGTCAGAAGCAAGGAACACACGACGTCCTGCTTTACGTCTAACAACGAGGTCAGAAGCATGACTCATCTTTCTTTAAGTATAACAACTAGGTCAGAAGCAAGGAATCAATGGTGTTATGCTTTACGTCTAACAACTAGGTCAGAAGCATAACTCTTCTTGCTTTACGCCTAACAACGAGGTCAGAAGCAAGGATCACACAGCGTCATGCTTTACGTCTAACAACGATGTCAGAAGCATGACTCATCTTGCTTTACGTCTAACAGCGAGGTCAGAAGCAAGGAATACATCTACTCCCCCTTTCAGGGAAGGTCCTTTAGGACAGTACCAAGCTTATCTCGAAAGTGTTCAAACTTTACACGAGATAGAGGCTTAGTCATCACATCAGCAACCTGCTCATCCATGCTAATGTACTGGAGCTTCAAGGCTCCTTTCTGTACCATGTCGCGAATGAAATGATAGAGGATCTCTATGTGCTTCAACCTGTTGTGGAACACAGGATTCTCTGTCATTTTAATACAACTTTGATTATCACATAGAATCGCGGTTGCTCTCATCTCCAAATCAAATAGGCTTGTCAGCAACTTTCAAAGCCATATAGCTTCGCAGCTAGCAGAACATTGGGCAATGTACTCTTCTTCTGTTGTGCTGAGAGCAATACTGGATTGCTTCCTACTCTGCCACGAGATCATATCTGATCCCAAACTGAAACAGCATCCGGAAGTGCTTTTTCTGTCAGCAACGCTTCCTGCCCAATTTGCATCAGTATATCCACTCAGTGTGAAGTCATGATCTCCATCATAGCTGAGACCATAATCCATTGTACCCTTAAGGTACCTCATCACATGTTTTGCAGCCAATAAATGAACACGTCTAGGCTCCACCAGAAACTGACTCAAGGTGTTCACTACAAAACAGATGTTTGGTCTGGTGTTCGTCAGGTACATCAGCTATCCAATAATCTATCTGTACAGAGTGGCGTCTATCAAATCTGACGAAGTATCGACCAACAACTTCAGCTTTTCTACCATGGGTGTATTCATGGACTTGCATTCGAGCACGTCAAATCTCTTCAAGATTTCGACCATGTACTTCCCTTGGTTAAGGAAGATTCGTTTCGGACTCTGCCATACCTCAAGACCTAAGAAGTAATGCATTAGGCCAAGGTCTTTCATTTCAAATTCAGCAGCAAGTCTCTGTTTACATTCAGTGATGATCTTTTCTTCTCCAGTTAAGAATAAGTCATCCACATACAATAATAGTATTACTCGTTCATTATCCATGATCTTGAAGTAGAGATTTGAATATGCTTTACTCTTGGTAAAGCCCAAGCTCGTCAAGAAACTGTCTATATGTCCATACCAAGCTCTGGGAGCTTGCTTCAATCTGTACAAGGATTTCTTCAATCGACAGACATGAGACTTCCTGTCTTCAACCTCAAATCCTTGGGGTTACTCTATATACACTTCCTCTTCAATAAAACCATTCAGAAAAGATGTCTTCACATCCATCTAGTGTAGCTTCCATTTCATCTTGGCAGCAAGAGCTATAATGGTTCTGATCGAAGTGTATCTGGCCACAGGAGAAAATGTCTCTTCATAGTTGATTCCTTCCTTCTGGGAAAATCCACGAGCGACAAATATTTCTTTATATTTCTCAATACTTCCATCAGCAGCATGTTTTATCTTGAATAGCCATTTTGATGATACCACATCCTTACTTTTTGGTCTGAGAACAATTTCCCATACATCATTCTTTATTATGGATTGGTATTCCTCTGTCATGGCATCTTCCCATTCCTTCTTCTGTATGGCCTCTTCAAAACATGTAGGTTCTTCATCAATTAGGTTGCACATCAAATCTGTGTAACTGGAGAATGGCTTTGGTTTCTTCACCTATCTCATGGTTCCTTCTGGAACACCATACTTCTCTCCATATTGAATAAGCTCTCTTGCCCAAGCAGTCTTTCTTTTATGGGAGAAGGTCATATGAGGAGGTTCTTGAGCTTCTATTATATCATGATCTTCAAGAGTCTCCTCATCAGGGGAAGCTATGACTTCCCTTACAGGTTCTGCAGCTCTGGGAACTTCCCTCACGGATTCTGTTGTCCTGGGATTTACAGGTTCCTCTTCACATACCTCTTCAAGCTGGCATCTTCTCAATTTCTTAAGTGCAACTTCTTCATCAAAGGTCATGTCCCTGTTGATTTCAATATGGCGGTGACTAGGTATGTAGATTCTGAAGGCCTTGGATGCCTCACAATATCCCACAAATATTCCCTTCTTTCCGAAGGGCTCCAGCTTGTTTCTTTTCTCTTTTGGTATATGGACAAACAATGGACAACCAAATATTTTGAGATGGCTTACCTTTGGCTTTTTTACGGTGAACATTTCTTCTGGGGTCTTGAACCCAAGTGCACTATAGGATAGTCTGTTTTGCACATAAAAAACTGCCATAGCTGCTTCTGCCCATAAGCACATAGGAAGATCTTGATCATGAATCATGGTCTTCACAGCTTCCATAATCGTTCTATTCTTCCTTTTAGCAACACTGTTTTGTTGGGGATTGTAGGGAGTAGTTAGTTCCCTCTTGATCTCGACATCTCTGCAGAAGCTTACGAACTCCTTCGAGGTATATTCTCCTCCATTATCTGACTTGAGTATCTTAATATTTCTTTTAGAAAGATTCTCTATCAAGGCTTTGAATTCCTTGAATTTACTGAATACTTCATCTTTAGATTTTAAGAAATATATCCAGGTCTTACGAGAATAGTCATCAATAAATGATACATAGTATACATACCCGCTAATGGA
>ML799517.1:252872-286720 GCA_009831015.1 Picea engelmannii | reverse complement strand
TATGGTTTCTCCCTTAGCCCACATAAGAACTTCTCCATCTATGAAGGCAACTCTATAGCCTTTCTTGTCTAAAGCTGATATGGAGAGTAAGTTCTTCTTTAGACCCGGTACATAGAGTACATCCTTCATTGTTATTGAGTTTTATGAATCAAGCTTGTAGTTTGATTCTCCTATTCCCTTGATGGGATATTGATAATCATCTCCAAGAGTTACTTTCTGGGAAAACTTCTTTTCTAAAATACAAGAGAGAGTATTTTTCTTACTCGTCATATGCTTTGATGCATTGTTATCAATGAGCCATGTGTCTTCTCCAGGTGATACAGATCTTGAGAGAGCTGAGATTAAGACATGGTCCTTAATCATCTTCATAGGTGGTTCTTCAACTTTGGCAATATGAGCATGTTGTCTTTTTTGCTTCCTCTTATACTCTTATTTTCTGACTGGACAATTGTTCGCCTTGTGTCCCATCTTATCACAATGATAGCATTATATAGATGAGAGATCTCGTCCCTTGCGTTGTCCTTTCTTCTGAAAATTTCTTGAATGAGATTCTTGATTGTTGAACTTGTTTGATGGTTGCGATTCTCTATGATATTCCCTTTTGAAGTAGGTTTTCTTCCTTCCTCCTTTTGTATGAGTAGCTAGGGCTTGATCATTGTCCCTTGCTAGTAGTTCTTCACGGTTAGCTACCCTTGTCTCTTCCTGGATGCATTCTTCCCATAGGCTTTCAAACTGTAGTTTTTCCTTTCTACCACATACTAATTGGATGAAGGCATCCCAAGGTCTTGTGAGACCATTTAGGGCGGTCATTACAAATTCGTCTTTGTCGATGGTGTCTCCAATCGCTTTCAACTGTTCTTTTATTTCTGAGATTCGGGAGAAATATTCTTGAATCATTTCTCTTTTCTGCATCTTGGTATTCTTCAACTGAGTTCTGAGATTCATCTTTCGATTGATGTTCTTTCCTTCATATATTTTTCTTAGAGCATCAAACATTTCCTTCGGAGTTTTCTTTGATGATACAGGTGGTCTTTAATTGAATTTGCGATGATTCTCTCAGCCCTGATTGAGTCCTTCTGGTGCTTTGCTTTCTCTACGACATCTTCAGGTTCCTCCACTTCTTCTTTGATAAATCTTGATAGGTCATTCTCTGCAAGGATCAGACCGATACTGTACTTCCAGGCACGAAAGTTGTCTATGCCTTCTAATTTCTCAACAAGTTTTGTGCTTGCAGACATCTTGTACTTTTCGGTAACAAAAATGACCAAAAATTGAAAGTGCTTGAAATCAAGTTTTTATCTTACCAGGATGTGTGCCTGGCTGAGGCGAGTAGCCTGGTGTCCTCAGATTTGAGAAATTCCAAATTTTACCCCTTCAACTCTGCTTTGCGGATTTCTAGACTGGTGCTTCTGGTTTTCTGGTACTTCTGGTACTCTGGAACTTCTGGTACTTCTGGTACTCTGGTTTTCTGGTACTTTGTGAAACTAGGGCTTCACTTTCCGAGAGATCCAGTCACTGAAAAGGTCCACTCTAGGTGCCAAATTGATCCTTGGGGGAAGGCGCAACTTTCTAGGGTGTTAGGGAGATGAAAATACTTGTTTTTTCAAAACCCTAATTTTGGGGTACGGTAACAGTGACGTTTTTCCTCTTGCAGATTGTGCTTTCTTCAAGTTGGCTCTGATACCATGTTAATGTTTATTCCATTATTATAGTTCTTTGCATTTCATAAGATAAGAGCATAATAAGAACAATATCACTGAGAAATACACATCCACAAGAGACACAACATTTATCCTGGGAAACCCTCTAAGGGAAGAAAACCCAGCAAAAACTTCCTTATCATAAATAACTTATACAATGTTCAAGAGATAACTCAACCAATACAGAAAAATTCCTCCTCAAGAGATGCGCCACCCTTATTCTCCTCTCTCCAACTTGAAATTGCATCTTGCCTCATAAGAGAATGAGCAAGTGAAGTGTGTGAGAGAAGTGAGGCGCTAGCCTCTTATTTATATCAATCTGGCACATGTGAAGAGTCACCATCTGGCAGGGACGACCTCTCACTCTAGGTGGGTAAACCCACCTTTAATTAATTCTGGCCCTTCCATTATAACTGTTGGGGTCGACTTCTTATTATGCACTTTGTAATTGTCCGATGACCAATCCGCAAAAGGGGATTTGGTCCTTATACAATTACTGACATGATTAATCCTCAATGGGGATTAATTCAATAACAACAATAATAATAATAGCATTATTAATCCACAATGGGGATTTAATCCAATAACAAAATAATAATAAGAATTCTCTTCGCAATTACATTATTTCAACAACGATTTCTATTGTGTCTTAGTTGTGGACTAAGGTTAGACATGTAACCTTTTATTCAGATTGAATAAGACAACAAGAGAGAAAAATGCTCAAGGAATGTTGGTTTTCTCGGTTTCGGTTTCCAGGGTAAAATCTATGTGTACTATGTGATTGCTTTGTCATTTATGTTCGTTATTAAATTCTTCTTCTCTTCTTCTAGGATTAGTTTGGAAGTGTGTCTCATTTTCTCACAAGGAACGCCAAATCTAGTGATAATTTTTTCATCAAGGAATTTCATCATGACCTCTTATTTTTCTTTCTTCATTGGGATGGCTTCCACCCATCTGGTGAAGTAATATGTGGTAGATAAAACCCACCAGTAACCATTACTAGATTTTCCCTTGAATTCACCAATGAAATCCAGTCCCCATTGTTGAAAAGGTGCTTCTACAATGATTGGTTTAAGATGGAGGGAAGGGAGGCGTTGTTTCCTAGTAAATAACTAAAAAGGCTAGAAGGACATGATGTATCAATTTGTGTTGGAGAAAATAGTGGACCAATAATATCTTTCCCTCGGGATATTATGGGAAGTAGTGTGACCTGCAAACAGGCCTCTAGAATACCCTTAGTGAAAATCAGTGACTAACTTGTTTGTTTCTTCCTTATTCACACACCTGAGGATCACCCCATTGGGATTCCTCCATCTGAGACCATCTTGTTTCAAGAAATAATTCATGGCCTTGATCCTTAGGGCTCTCCTCTTATGATTTACCAATTGATTAGGGCAAGTGATATTCTTCAAGTAATAAATGATATCTTAATACTCCTTGTCATTCTCAATTTTTCTTACCATAATGTTAATTTGTTCCCTTTCTCCCATCTCGATGGCTTCCTGATTGCTTTATGTAAAAGTTTTATCTAACCCTTGGCCTTTTATTATGTTGGATGGTTTTATCTCCAAGTTGTATTCTTGTATCTATGGAATCAATTTTCCCCATGATCCAAGACAATCATGTTGTGATAAAACATCCTTTACGACAGGGTAAGGGATGGAATCTGTATTATTTTTGTATCCCACATAAGTCCTAAAATTCTTGAGGGACTTGACCAGAGCATAGGCTTGTTTCTCTATAATAGTGTAATTTAGCTCTGAGTCCCTAAGGGTTTTTCTCATGAAAGCGATTGATTTTCCATTTCCTTGATAATTCTTTTGCAAAACAACTCCTGCTATGGTATCCTTTGAAGATAAAGAGAATATGAAGAATTCTTTAGCCAAATTTGGGATGGACAAGATTGGTGTGATAGTTATTGCTTATTTGATACATTGAAAAGTCATCTTTCCTCCATTGTCCCATTTGAAAAGAGCATCCTTTTTTAACAAGTGATTGAGTGGATTCACGATTTCGACAAAGTTCGGAATGAACCTCCTTACAAAGTTGATTTCACGAAAGAAGGACTGTAGGGCCTTCTTACCTTTAGGGAGAGGGATCTTCTTGATGACTTTGATTATGGAAAGTTCTATAAAGATCCCATATTTGGAAATTATATGGCCTAATATATTGCCTTTATCCACATCGAAAATTGTTTTCTTAGGATTAAGGGAAATTCCATATTCTCTGCACCTTTGAAAAATTGTTCTCAAGTGTCAGATATGTTGACCTCTCTTCTTGGAGATAGCAGTCAGGTCATCCTAGTAAATTTCTATAATTTTCTCATTCAAGTCCCTAAAGGCATAATCCATGGCTTGTTGAAAAGTGGCTCCTGCGTTGGTCAACACAAAAGGCATTCTCAAATACTTGTAGGTTCCCCAAGGGGTGGTGAAAGTAGTTTTGAGTTGGTTGTCTTCTTTCACGAGAACCTAGTTTTATCTTGAAAATTCGTCGAGCATGGAAATCATCTCTGCTTTAATGACCCTTTGAAAAATATACTCCATGTTCGACAAAGGATAATTTTCTTTAAGTGAATCTTGGTTCAAATTTATGAAGTCAACACAAATCCTGATATCATCGATCTTCTTCCTCACAATGATTGGATTGGAAACCCAAGATGAGTACTTGATAGGCTCTATTATACCTGCCTCAACCATCTTTTGCAAATCCTTTTGGACATGTGGGGCAACTTTTAGGTTAATTTTTCTGAGATTCTACCTAAAGGGTTTCATGCCTTCCTTAAGGGGAATAGTATGTTGTATGATGTTCTATCGGTAAGCCTTTATATATTCATATGACCAGGAAAAGACATCCTTAAATTCTCTTATGAGGGAAACCGACTTCTCCCTCTCATCAGGAGTTGTTCCTTTTCTAAATTTGACAATTTTTGGGGATTACTTGGTGCCAATATTGAATTCAATAACCTCTTCATCAAATTTTCTTGATGACTTAACTTTATACATGTCATTTCGATCAAAAAGTCTCTTTAGGGAAACAACACCTTTGGGTAAGGGTCTATCAGGAAAATCAATGATCTCAATATTTCCTTCTTCTGCCAACAAGTTTATCTGGACTTCCAATAACTCACCTTAATTCTGGAGGAAACAAAGGATCTAGTTTTCAATACAAAAAACCTACCAATGTTCCAAGTTATCAGGTATTGACGTCTTGAAATTTACTTCTACTTTGTAGAGACTGATCTCTTTGAAAATATGTAAAGTAGATGTGGAAATGACAAGTTTGTTTTCCAAATGATTTTCCTCTCTAGGGATGGATTCAATTGAAAAGTTATCAAATCTCTTCATGGAATCCCAGACAATGTCTCTGTATTATTTCAACCTTGGGTTTTTAGCAACTAAATTCTTGTTAACTTGGGAAACGATCAAGTTTCAGTCTCCTCTTACATGTAGAGACTTGATGTTCATATCAATGGAAAGTTTCATGCCCAAAATAAGGGCTTCATACTCAATAGTTTTATTTATGCAGTTAAACTCAAGCATTTATGAGAAAAGAGTATTCTTGTTATTCGGTGATATCGAAACTATTCCTTCACCTTATCTTGAGTTTGAGTGCACTCCATCAAATTCTAAGCCCCGATATCCACCCTTCTTTTATTCGTCTAGAAAAAGAGAGTTTTCCAAAATGAAGGTGTTGTCAATCCCTTCATCTAGAACCTAATGGGGCATGTTGACGTGATATTTTACAAAGTCTTCCTTTTTTATATTGTTTGGGAAGATAGTATTCTCTTCATTCTTGATAGCCCCAATTTCCTTTTCTTTTTGTGGCTCAATTAGAACTTGTTGAACATGTTGAAAAGAATTCTCTTCAACCTGCCTTGCTGCTCGTTTTCTTTCAACTTTCAAAATCTCCTCTATAGGGGGAGGAATTTCTTCAGATGATAGTTCCTTTTCTTTCCCCAATAGAGACATCATGTGACCAATATCTTGGTTAGCGAATTCCTCTCATTCCCTTTGCAGGTATGCCCTCAAAATGTAGGGAGGGTCTGGAATGACAAGGTCTGCAACTTGATTTATCTGAATTATTTCCTCAAGACAATCCTCATCTTGACATAGAGAAAAGGTTATGTTCTCTCAATCTCACACTCCCTTTCTTGGGCTTCAAATAAAGTCGTAGGGTGTCCCTTTCCAATTAGAACTCCATAGGGATATTCCATGGTTGATATGTAGGATTTGAGGATGGTACTTTGAGAAGGCTTGAAATCTCCTCACAAGGGTATTGAACCTATCACTGAAGTCTTTTATTCTTTCCCCTAGTTTTCTTTTGCATTTATAGATTTGGTCATAAAGGGACTGATAATATTTGTTTTTCTTGAATATTTTGGCAAAACGTTCTTGCAAAATATCCCAACTTGTGATTGTCCCTAGGAAAATACTATCATACCACTCTTTATCCCTTCTGGCAAGGGTGTAGGAGAAACATCTCATCTGAACATATTCATGTTGGTTATAGGGTTCAAGGGAATGGATGACGGTATCTAAATGATCTTCTATTGTGACAAAATCATCTCCTGAAAATCTAGGGACCCACTCCTTAAAGTCCCCTAGGATTTTATGAGGAGACCCGGGGATTTTTGTCATTTCTAAAGTCTTGTATGCATAGTAAACCCATGGGCTCGAGGCAGTACTTGGTGAACTACCTTTGGATGAAAGCAGAAGTGTAGAGGAAGTAGGTGGATATGGAGGGGTAGGAGAGGTAGATGGGAAAACATGAGAAATGCAGGATGACAGAGGACTAGACTATTTTGGTGAAGGTTTATGATGCTTGGAAGCATGTTTGAGAATTGGGTAATGATTTTTCCGAGTGCATCCCATAATGGATTCACTAGATGAGCTTTAAGATAACCTTATCAAGGGTGGAGGAGGAACGTACTTCAAGTGAAGTTGCAATGCAAGATAGGGGTAAAGGATTTGGGATGTAATCTTTCCAAAGTGTCATTAGGGAATGTAAGAGGATTCAAAATCCTCCACAGAAATGACACCAAAATGTTATTGCACAAACTGTAGGTTGGGAAAAGTCCAACCCAATCCATGAGATGGCAATAACTGTGGGAGAGTCTACCCATTGTCACCTTAGCTAAACCCTCCCCTTGCTTTAGTAAAGGATAAATCCAACACAAGGGGGAAATCTTGTGTGATCCTAGGGGTAAATGCGATGGAAAGTGAGGTTATGGAAGTGAATCCCCTATAGGTCACGTTTTGGAGATATGGAAGGCTTGGCATGAAGTATCGTTGATGAGGGAATGTTTCCAAGAAGTAGTGTACCTACGGAAGATAGTTGTACATGCCCGAGATACAATAAGAGACGAGCATACAAGCCTAAAGGTTAAGCGGACAAGAAATTTAAGCTTGTTGTCCCAAACTAATACAATAAACAATAATATATATCATCAAGGAACAAAGCTAATTACTATAGATATAACCACTCAAAGCATAAAATATTCATTTAGAGATGAATCATAACACAAGTAGATTAGTTCCCAATACTTTAACACAAACTTTAGTGGTATTAGAGGGTTGTTGTATGATGTTTTTAGAATATATTTGTAACATCCAAGTGGATGCAGAAAATATTTTCTACAGAAGCAAGTTTCAACCACGCGAATAAGAAAGTAATCCGATAAAAAGTTCAAGAATGAGCAATAGAATGATAGTAATGGCTCACAAGAAATAGAATGATAGTAAGGTCTTACAAGAAAATAGTAATGGCTTACAATCCCTAATTGTTTTAGCTATAGCTCCAAGAATACTAGGCCAATCAATATGCCATAGAGGATTTAGCAAGATTAAAGAATCAAGAAAATATTCCAAATTGAACAAAATCAATATCTCTCTAAATCACATTTACCAATGCAAGCAATTTTTTTCTCCAAAGAAAATAAAGGTTAGTGATTTTTAAAAATTGGTTATGGAGTCTTATTCTATTAATTTAGGTCTACTAAATCTCAAGTGGTGTAATCTATTTTACTCCCTTGAGATAGCAACCCTAACAAGGTAAATTCTAGGAGGGTGTAAACCCTTTTACCCCTCCTAACAACCTTTGCAATATCCTTTTCAGTAAAAAATAATGATAAAACTTGGTGGAGGTTGTAAACACTTATACTCCTCCAAGGATCTAGCCAATAACAACCATGTAACAACAAAGGAACCTAACAAAGTGCATATTTTCCTTACCAATTCCAAAAAATGCCAAGACAAACCCTAGTTACCAAGTAGTTATCAAAGAAAGAGCCTCCAAGAGATAACACATCACTTCATTCCATAAGACAAGAGGTAAACCATATCACAAGAGAGAGAAAGAGAATGAATTTTCCCAAGAGGGGAGCAAATTTCAGCCAAGTAGTCATCTCACAATGGGAGAACTATGATGCAATTGAAATGAAATGATTATTATTTATACAAATCCTCCTAAAAGTGTTTTTCCACTTAATTTTAGATTAAACCACAAAGTAAGGGGGGAAAACCCTTACTTTTCCCCTTTATAATATTTAATTTTATTTTTCACATAAGAAACCTCTAAAGAAGAATGACGTTGCCCCTTTAGGGCAACATTTTCACACTTTTAGAAAATCCTTGAGCTTGGAGATGAAACGTTGGGCCTCTAAAGGCCTCTCTCTCAAGAATTAGGGCCTCCTCCATCCAAAAAATTCCAAGTGTCAATTCAACCACACCACCACACCAAACCCTAGCCCTAAGATGATGTCAAACCCCTGAAAGGTGATGTTTTGACCTCCAAAGGCCAAACATTGGGATTGTAAGGGATATGTGAGGTCATCCAATGTGTCTCTCAAGCCTCCAAAGGATGTCATCATCATCCGGTGTTCGGGTCATGGTATCCATCCTGTGGGTTTCATGCCCCAAGGAATCCCAAGCTAGGATTGTTCCTCTGAAATTGTCCACCAAGAAAGGTCTTACAAAGATAATGAATGTGCCCTCCAAGGATATCAAGTCAAACATATCATGATAAGAAAATAAAATCAATAAAAGATTCATCTAGGTATGTGCATAAAAAACCATCTCTTCAAATTAAACAAGTGCTCAAAGGCCCTATGCAACTTGCCAAGTTTAGGTATGGGAGGGTTGGAAAAGTGACCTATTGGGTGAATCATCCCCTAAGTCAAGTATTTTTTCCAAGGTGGAACCCCCTCTAAGCCATGTGTAGAACATGAAGTATATGGGGGAATGAATTTTGGGCACTGGTTTCATGAGATATAAGGGATCATAGTGTCTCATTTACGGGTGCCTTTGTAAAGGGTGTGTTGCACCTTCATTTTCAATGCATCCCTTTTCCAAGCCCCTTTAATTCCATTTAATTATTTAAGGTCTAGAACAACTAGGTACTCCCTATGGATTTGTTGGAATATTGAGAGCATGGTGTGAATCAGTATGAGCATAATTAATACTTTTAATCAAAATACCAAACCTCCAATAAATATCATGAGCATTCAAAACACCATAATTCAATGTGTTGTCCCAATTTTGTGGATAACTAAGGAGATTATGTCTCGAGGCCTTAGGGTTGTATATATGGAGTGTGGAGAGACCACATGACCAACATTACCCTTTTGCACAGTTGGAAACCCCTCTCACCACTATAGATGGCCACAAATTTCCAGATGGAATCCACCACATCAACTGGCTTCCAGAAGGCAGTGGCCCTTGCTCCATGAGGTACAAGTCAATATTATGGTGAGAATCATTTAAATATTTAATCCATTTGAGTATGTTGTATCTTATATTTCTCTATATCTCATGATATATGCTTGGACATTATGCCTTTTTCCCTGCTTCACCTTGGTTGTTGACATTGTTCCCTAGTAAGTGGTTTTCCTTGGGGATGGGTTTGCTACTAGGAACTCCCTTAAAGAGTCATCATACCATTCCCGACCATACTTATCACTTTACATCATTGTTCCCCTCCATTTCCTTATCTCTTGGGATTTTAGGGTGTGTTGACCCAAGAAGGGGTTGTCCCTCATTCTATGGGAAGAAGGGGTTGAAGGCCTAGAGGGGTTGATGTTGGGTAAAATACAAAAACCTTGTATACAAATTCCAGATGCTTCACCCATGGATCACCCAAGAAAGTAATGAAACTCTTATCTTTGAGTAAAGGGGACCCACAATATAATAAAGATTGCTTAAAATGTTAGTTGAAGGATAAGAGGTCTCATCATGAGCCGACCTATCACGTCCATGAATATCTAGTGGTATGACATTATCATCATCTGGTCACCAAACTAGTGCAATGGATTTCAGTTGCATGGTTGGGAGAAAGGGGGTCTCATCATGATCCAACCTTCTCATTTCCACTAGGTGTTTGTGGGTGACACTGTCATAAAATGGTCACCACGCTAGTGCAATGATATTCAACCTATCCTTATTCTATATTGAAATAAAATAAAGAAAGAAAGATAACATGTTATTAATGGGCTTGGAAAAAGTGCATTGTGGACGAAGGTACCACACACTCTCTACAAAGGAACCCATGAATGAAAAAATATGACCCCTTGTAAGTCATGAGCCCTATTTCCATTGATTCTTGACCCCAACCACTTCATCCACTTTACATGGATTAGAGAGGGATATCTTGGAAACTCTCCTTGACCTGCGACAAGATCTACCCAATAGGACACCTCATCAACCCTCCCATATTCAAGCTTGACAAGTCACATAGTGTCTTTGAGAAATAAATTATTTGACATAGTGATATTTGGTGCACATTATTAGATGGATTATTTATTGATTGGATTCAATTATCATAATTTTATGACTTGAGATCCTTGGAGGGCGTGCTCATTTGTCGTTGCAGGACCTAGTTGGTGGACAGTTTTGGGAGAACAAGCCTAGCTTGGGCTTCCATGGGGCTACAAGCCCATAGGTTGGATGACAAGGGCTTGCATGTTGGATGAGAAATATCATACTTGAAAGGCCTTAATTATTACTTTTACAACATATCCCAACCCTCAATTGCCAAACGATTTTCCCAAGAGGGGAAAAACGTCCTCTTTTTGAGCTTGATGTCATGTTTGGGGGGCTAGGGCATGGTGGTGAGACTATATGCATTGGAACTTGGAAATTTTGAGGTTTTGGAGGATTTGGCCATGAAGGAATACATTTGGATACTTGAAACATGGCTTTGGGAAGCCTTGCTACCCTCCTACATCACCAACAACTTTATCCTAGTGCCAAAACATCCCCTAAAGGGGTCACGCCCATGTAAATTAGGGTTTTATTTGAGGAAAAGTGAAATTTTAAATGAATTGTTTAATATTACTTTGTTAAGGGGGAAAGATTAGGAATTTTCACCTCTAATCTTGTGGTTTACCCCTTAATTTGTGGACAAGTCACCTTGGTGAAATTTTGTATAAATAAGAGATCATAAGATCTCACTTTAACATAACTCTCCCTCATTGTGAGAAGTATTGGTATGAAATTTTCACTACACTTGGCTCTATTTGTCTCTTGTGCATTTGTTTATGGATATCTTGATGAATGATTGATGGAGGAGTGAGGTGCTAACCTTGGATGATGTTTTTCTAGCTTTTATGGTGGATTATCTTCACATCTTTCTTGATTTTGGTATGGTCTTTTACTCTTATGCTATCATTCTTTTCCAAGTCAAGGATTGTTGTGCTAGGAGCTAGGTGGAATTATAAGGGAATACACCCCCACCATAGTCTTCATCATCTTATTGATTAAACAAGGGTTTTCTCAGAGAAGTATAAGGTCATACACCCTCTTAGCTTAAACCCTAACTAGAGAAAAATTCCTTTGGCAGTAAAAGAGATTACACCCACAAGGAGGTAGCTTTCTCTAGCTCTTTATTTATTTGACTCCATTAACCCAATAGTAAAGGAACTAGTCATATGTTTTTTTCATTGGAGATATAAAATCATTGCCTTGGGAAATGCAAATTTTGATCTTTTTAAAGGTTTCTCGCTTGAAGTTGTTTCACCTCATAGAGAGGAGTCTTCCCCTACTAGGGCATCCCCTCTCTCCCACTACTTTAAGTTTTGTTACAAACTTTAACCTACAACCATTAGGGATGCATAACTCTAGCTACTAACATTGTCTTAACTCTTAAACTAACCTTAGACTAGCTCTCTAACTTCACTCACCTAGTATACTAACTAGGGTGCACATTTTGGGATAGTTCTTGGCACTTTTCCATGGTTTATTTTTCTGTTGTGCGCCATTGAATGATACAGACATAAGGCTTCAATTTTCTATAGAAAATACATGTTATGACAACTTTCTTTATTCAGCCTCAAAGTTCCTTTTTTTCAGTCATACTTGATTTCCATACTCATTGATAATATTTTTGATTGATCTGTTGCTTTACATGTTGATTTGAATGTATTACTTGATGATATAAACTGTCATCTACTTCTGCAAATTAGGGACACCAAGCTTAACTTTCTGATCCATTCTAACATCTATCATTGAAATTTGTATTTACTTGTGTCTCTGGCAAGTAAAATCATCTGGAGAAATAATATACCTTTGGGGAAACAATCAATTGACTTACAAGGCTGTTACACATGATTTTGGTCACTCTGGTGATGTCTCTACAAGTGATGTATTCAGGCTCCCACAAGGACTTTTTGCCTGAGAAAAGTGACTGTTGTCTTCTTCCAAAAAACACATTTTTAAGATGAGTTCGCATGCTACCTATATTATAGGGTGCGGAAATCCTTCATTCTTGCAGGCAACCCAAAATTAGGGTGCGAACTGTTCGCAGTCTTCTCTATAGGTAGGGTGCAAACCTGTTTCAAATCTTGGAAAAGAGAAGAGGTCACAAAGGTTCTAGAAGGGAATCTTCTAGAAAATGAGTTGGCATTCGCATGGTTGGCATCCTACTGACTTCTCATATTTAGTGGGATCATCCTCATCCATTTAACCATCTCTCCTTCTCCTATATATTGAAAGGTTTCTCATGGAAAAGGTTAAGCAAGATTGAATGAAGAATTGGTGAAAGAATTGTGTGGAGAAATTTTCTTGGATAGAAGCTTGAAGAATCTATTTGGTATATCAATTTGTACTAGATCTTCTTCATGAAAATGTAGAGAAAGTGTGTGTGTTGGAACCAAGGGTCACCGAAAGGAAGCTTGTGACATCAAGGCGATCTGGTTTTATCTTCTACTTTCATTTAATATAATACATCAGCATGTCCCTTTCCCATAAATCACTCTTATTTTATTGCATAACTCCTTGATCATATGCATAGGTTGACATTGAATGTACTTTGCTATCTTCACTTTGGTTGGTTTGTGTTGTCTTGGACCTGATTTCACAAGAGCACCGGAGCGAAGAAGGAACAATAGAGACCTAAGGAAGCAATATAAATGTATGTCACTCATTCCTCAGTAGTAGATTCAATGACTGCAACTTAGATAAAGAGTCATGTCATGTCTTATTTTGTTCTAGATGCAGGTGGATCTAGAGATATCTGTTAGTGTCCGCACCTATCGATTTATCCGATAACAAAATTGGCGACTCCACTGGGGATACAACCCATTTTGGTGGTTTTTACCTGGCCATTTTCTCTTGACCTACCCTTTTTCATTCCTAATCAATCTCTAAGTCTTGAGGAGATCCTCACAGACTCCTTGGATCCAGAAGTTCCCTCAAAAGTTCTGCCATTTTTCCAAAATTTGCTTGATTACAGACCTTCTTGCACTGCACCTCTCTATAGTCTGCGAGAATCACTGAAGTTTGCACCCTAGTGTTCAGTTCAGTGCGAACTTCTCACAACCTGCCTATGTCTAGCCTGCGAGAATCCTTAATTCTCACACTGTACCCCACTGCCAGACTGCGAACTCACTTGTAAAAATTTTGGATTAAGTATTTTGTGTCTTCAGATGCCCAGATTGTTTGGTGTGTCTAGAAAGAACTTCTCTATCCAGTGATTGAATGTTTCTTGACTTCAAATCTCGTGAATGATTAGTTTTCGGAAATCGAAAGCTCTTCTTGATCATTTTTTCTCAATTTTTACCTCTTGACCTTTTCTTGACAAGGGTATAATCTCCGATTCTCAAATCCAAGTGCTTGTTTGGTCGGGAGCCTTTGATTGGATTAAAAGTTGAGATTAATTTTCCTTTTCAATTGCTTATTACTTGGAAAATTGTTACACATGTGCTTTTGAAGAGACTGGTCTTGTCAGTTTGTTATTTTTATCTTCATTGAAAGATCGATTTGGGTGTTTGTTGTGTATTTCTTTTTCATTGGTTTCTTACTTTTTCTTAGTTTCATCCCTATTTCTTGGTTTCTAATAAAAAATTAAAGACATTTTCTTTTTTAAAAAGCACCCTTGTATTCAAAAAATATGGGCATTCAAGTATTGAAAGAGAACGAATAGGGAATTTGCATTGTTCATGATTATTTGATATTACATTTAAGAGAAGATCATACATCATAGTTCACATTGTTCTAGAAAACTCCTCTTTCCCTCCTGCAAATAGGATTCATCGAACAAAAGTTGTATCATTCATCCCTATTTACAGATTGTTGGGTCAGAGTCTCACACAACATCGGTTTCATTTCCATCTCCTTCTTGCATAACAATAGCCTTTAATAATATTGTGCAACTTTAAAATTCAACTAGTACCTTTTTCTAGGGCTCTTTTACACCAACATTAGCTAGGCTAGAGCTTTGGAATAGACAGTAGACACACTCTCCAAAGCATAAAACACACAATAGTATATTGTGATAAGGAGTGTCAAATTCCATTTGTAACAATTTTTCCTGGGAAGCCCTTCTCACACAAGGGTCAAACCTGAGGTCACGTTGAGATTGACAGAGTTACTCACCTTGCTTTGTTGATCTCGGCGTAGAGATTGCATGTATTATGGGGGTCACTTGAAGGTATACCCAAAATGATGAGTGGAAGCCTCTTAAGATGATTTCGAGCTAGATACCCTGCCCTTGCATGTGGATTGGACTGTCTATTGTTCCCCCTGGCATCATTGTTGTTGGTGGTAACCTCAATAGCCTATCTTCTTAGGGTCTTACACAAGGTGACTGTGAAGGGGTAAGTCTTCACGATACCTGGAATCGACATTGGCCAGACTCACTCGGGCTCCTTGGAGGGTATACCCACGATTGTGTGTGGAATCTTGCACCAGGGTGTCATTCTGTTAAGCATATTGTCAATGTAACTTTTCCACCCTAGCCCAACCCCTTCTTGTCTCGCCGTCGTGACGTTGGATTTCATCACCAACTAGTTACTTCAGAATTAGAAGGTCTTGTTTGCTTGGTTTTGCTTCCTAGATTTGACTAGCGCATGTTGTTTGTTTACCCAAGTTGGCCATAGAATTTCTTTCATAAGATTCTAACTCGATCACAATTGACCCTCCACGCCGTTCACGTAGAATGCAAGGCCTACCCCCGGAAGATCTGGAAGGTTCTCAACCCTTGCCTACCAACTCACTGGAGGGCTCTCCTCAACATAGTAAAGTCCAATATGTTGCCACTCCACAAGTGGAAAGAACTAACTCTTTAAAATGGTGCCGAATTACCAATTCTCAAGAGGACTTCCAAATTCCTCCCGAATCCGAGAGACGTATTGTTCAAGTGAATTCTTCCAGACATATAGTTGTTCAGTCTTCTGGATTACCAACTGGACCTTTCATAGGACCTGAGGGTCAAGATCTTTTTTGGACTACTGACATTTTTAGATGGGATCTCTTCGGCTCAGGAGAAGGCATTGATATCACGGTCACACCTGAGCTGCCTAAAACATCTGATCTAGACACAATACCTTTTACTACTACCTATTATTTTTCTGGTACAGATGCTCCGCCAGCTAACCACATCTTGATTGTCCCTCTACAAACGGTCCATTACACAATGATCCCAGATACTATGAGTCCTCACACCAGGATTACAGCGGCTAGCCAAGCCCCCATTGACACACCTCTTTCGCCCAGATTCACCCCAACACTTTCACCTGGATATCATGCGTTCAATTCTTCTATTCCCGCTCCTACACAAATCTCATCCGGGACTCCTAGCATTTCTAATCCTTCTGGGTACCATCTCGTTCCCGGTTTCATTCTGACACTTCCTCGACCCCCTTTCAAAGGACCTCTTTCATCCTCTATCGGAGGCACCGACCCTAGTGGCACCATCCTATCTTTCACATCTAATTAGCAGATTCCTGTAGGTGGACAATTTCACCAAGGAGGCCAAACCCAATCCCCTTTTGCAGGAAAAATATCAATTGGGACACAACCCCCGATTGGAGGGAAAACCCCACCGACCCCTCCCTATGGACAAAACATACCTCCATCCTTGGCCCAGTATTGGAATTATCTTATTCAAAATAATCCTCACTCGACTGGGGGGCAACAACCTCAAGCTAGCTCCTTCATACCCCCTAGTATAGGCCAACCATATCCAGGCACGTCCAATCCTATTTGGGGTTCGAACACTCAACCCCACGCCCCTATTTAAGGGTACAACCCTATGAATTACTTGCCTCCACACCAACAAACAAATCTTCTTGGATCATCGCATTATATGCAAACCGCTTATGGTCCCACTAGTATACCGACGAGACTCCCTCCCCAAAGTCACCAGTACCCACATGTGAATAGACAGTTACCCTTCTTAACCACCCTGGACCTCCCTGATCTATCGAGGATTTTAAATGATCTGATCCATCACTCTCCTCAATGGCCCGCCATACTGGCCAAACTACCATCTGACATCCCTAAATTTGATGGTAAATCGGGAGAGGACCCGAACAATCATGTAATGAATTTTCACCTTTGGTTCTCATCCAACTCCTTGATGAATGACTCTATTTGTTTACGCCTTTTTCAGCAGACCTTCACAGGTTTCGCCACAAAGTGGTATATAGAATTACCACGAGGCTTCTTCGTCGACTTCAACACCCTCGCTATGGCTTTCCTCACCCACTACCAGTTACCGATCCACTATGAAATGAGAACTGAAATTTTGAGTTCTTTCAAACAAACCAAAGCCACTCATATCTCTGATCACATTCATGAGTGGCGATGAAGACAACGTCTCATCAAACTCGAACTTCTTGATTAGTTGTTGGTAGAGTGGTTCACGAAATCATTCATGAATGACATCTCTCATGACATCGCCATGGGTGGAGTTTTCATAGAAGAACAGGCAATCAGTTGTTCTCAATACCTTGACCTCGTTTACTCCCACATGGGTACTCTTTACGACTTACTCCCCGAGGCACCTCATCCTTCTACTTCTGCTACTTCAACTACTCCTGCTAATTCTCATGTAGCTGACAGAGTGATTGGCACTTTCCATGCCCAACCTCATTCCATCCAAACCTCTGGAAACAACCCCAAATCCATTTCTTCTAATGTTCAAAATGCTTCGTCTCCTACCCCTCCCATCGACAAGACTTCTGAGGTAACATCTATTCAATCTACCCCCGCCAGCAAAAATAAATCCAAAAAAGGAAAGGGTAAGAACAAGGATGATAAAAATAATCTGCAAACTAAGAAAACCAAAACACCACCTGTTGACGATAGGGATAAGTGCAAACCCCAATACCCTTGTCTTATCTGTGGTGATGATCACTACACTAAGGATTGTCCATGACGAGCCGAGGTTACTAAGTTCCTCCAAGGGACCCCGAAACCCCCCACTCCGACCATGTTGTCACAACCCTTCCCTTCTCAACAATAGGCCCAATTGGTCATTCATGACCAACCTTTCCCCTCCAATACATCCTATGTCTTAATGTGTACAGGTAATTCAAAGAAGAATGACATCACACTTACCGCTCGAGCCAAAGATTATTCTTCCTCCAAAGAGAAGGTTGATGCAATACCTCCTTCATTGGTCCAACCATCTCCCATGACTCCACCTACCAACAATCCTCTTTATCTCGAATGACCGAGCCTAGATATAGTCCTTCACCCTCCTCCAAAGGGTGTTGTTCAAAAATCAACTTTCAATCCTCATGCATGTGCTTCCCAAAACTAAAGTATTGTTGAAGATCTGTCTCAAGCACCGTCCGCGATGTCAGCCCTCAAATTCCTTCAGAGTTGTCCTATACAACGTAAGGCACTGTTGAAATCTATTGGTGGAATCGACCCTACAGATACAAATTTAATAATTTTTGACTTGGAAGATCACAATCCAAGGTTACCCCCTCAACTCACATTCCAAATACAAGTTATTGTCTCCGACAAAAACATTTGTAGAACAGTTATTGATGAGGGTGCCTCGACGTGTGTCATGTCTATTAACTGCTGAAAATCCATCGACTCTCCTCCTTTGACTGAATCCCACAACATGCTCAAATCATTCAATGGCTCTGGTTTTAAGCCTTATGATGTCCTCCCTTCATTGCCTATTACGTTAGAAGGAAAAATGGTCAACGTTGAAGTAGAGGTCTTTGATGCTCCTCTCGATTACAACCTTCTACTTGGCTGTAGCTGGATCGATTGCATGCATGTAGTTGTGTCCACTCTTTTCCATGTCATGCATTTCCCACATCAAGGAAAAGTAGTTACCATAGACCAATTGGCCTTCTTTCACTCTGATGCATGTACCAACAATGTACCTTTCATTGCAAAACCCCCCTGGATATGAGAACGTTGGTGTGGGTCTTCTTAAAGATTCCTCTTTGATGGGTACTTTCCCCATTCCACCACTCGATGTTCCACATCCATTGGCCACCTCGATCAACATGATCTCCACCTCTGTTCATGGAAACCTTGCGCCTTACGACCCGTGGATGGTACCCAACACCGACTATCATATTCATTATGGAAATGAAATGCCTTTGATTCTGGCCGAATCTTCTTATCAATCCATTCAATCGGAAACCCCTTCTACCCCCACTCTTGGTTCTTTATCTCTGGATCCATTCCGCGTCATTTTTCCTACAGACGAGATGATTATGTCTGTTATGTCCGTGGAAGATACCCTTGGGATGATGGACATCATCGTTCCATCCTCTTCTTGGAACAATGCACCATCGAGGGTTACCAACGAATCTCGACCCCGTCGACCGTTGTCATCATTTCTACCATTCCTGAGTCTACACACGATATGTTCTACGAAGGGAAATTAAGTAATATCTCACCCACCATCCCCCTTGATATATCCATAAAACCTGGAGTTGTCGAAAATGTGCATATCGGAGGTTCCTGTTCCCATGACGAAGTTGTCACCTACAAGTCTCTTTTCCAATAATTTTTTGATGTCTTCGCATGGAGCTATGAAGAAAAGCCGGGGATTGACCCCGACATTGTGGTACATGAGATTAAGACATACCTAGGCGCTAAACCTGTCCGACAACGACTTCGTCCGGTCCACCCACGTAAAGTAGCCGCTATCAAGCTTGAATTTGAGAAACTTCTCAAAGATGGCTTTATTTACCCTGTGGCTCTAACTGACTAGGTTTCCAATCTTGTTCTAATTGACAATAAAGAAGGCACAATCCTCATGTGCATTGATTATAGGAACATTAACAAATATTTCCCTAAAGACAACTTTCCTACCCCCTTCATTGACCATATCGTCGACGATTGTGTCGGAAGTGAAATATTCTCTCTGATGGATGGTTTCTCTGGATATAATCAAATCAATATCGTACCCGTGGACCAACACAAGACCACTTTTATTTGTCCTTGGGTATGGAGATATCATCATATACATCTAGACCCAGACTTTCTGGCCTAATTTGTCTAGCACTGACTGTTGTCAAATGCGCTACCAAGCCTGTCAATATATTATCCTCAGTGATACTCTTTATCGTCATGGGATTGACTCAGTTTTTCGACGCTTCCTCACATTTGATTAAGCCAAGAAAGCCCTAAATGACTACCATTATGGAGCCTGTGGTGGTCAGATGTCTGGGTATGCTACTACCCAGAAGATCTTACGAGCAGGGTATTTTTGGCCTTCTTTATTCAATGATTGTATAATTGTCGTCCAAAAATGCCATGCTTGCCAAACCTACAACAATAAAATGTGATCACACCCTGCTCCTCTACACCCTGTGGTCTATGTTGGTCCTTTTGCGAAATGGGGTATTGATTTCATGAAATGTCACCCTCACTCAGCTGGGGGGCATGGATACATTATTGTAGTCGTAGATTATTTTACAAAATGTACTGAGGCGATGCCAACATTCGACAATACCAAAAGGACTGCAACATTATTTATATTCAATCACATCATTGCTCGGTTTGGTGTTCCTCAAGCTATCGTTACTGACCACGGTAGCCACTTTAGAAACTTCATGATGTCCAAACTCACTAAAAAGTTGGGTCTTCGCCATGAAAACTCAACACCCTATTACCCACAAGCCAACGGCCAAGTTGAAGCAATAAACAAAATCCTCACTACCATGCTTCAACGAATGATAGGGATTCATAAAACACGTTGGAAAACGATGTTGTTTTCATCATTGTGGGCTTACCGGACATCTGTTAAGTCTGCTACCGGGTTTACACCATTCTAGTTAGTCTATGTTCTAGAAGCCATCTTGCCGATTGAATGTGAGATACCCTCCCTAAAACTAGTCATCGAACTTCTCCCAAACACTTTTTCCGAAGAAGAACGTCTGTTGTATCTCATGCAATTAGACGAAACCCGTCACGACACCACCCTAGTTATAGAATCCCAGAAGAAACATGTGAAAGCCCAATACGACAAACATGTCAAGCCAGGCGTTTCCTCCAAAGGTGATCTGGTTCTCCTTTACAAACAAGATCGGGATATGCTAGGAGACAAAAAATTTGAAGCTATGTGGTGAGGTCCTTATATCATCAGGTGAGTTTTGGAGAAAGGATATTACGAGTTGGTGTACTACGACAGTATCCCTTTGAGTGAACCCAGAAATGGGTTGTACTTAAAGAAGTACTATGCTTAAGATCACCTGTGCATGAGTGCTTGTATTTTATTATATCATACTTTTTGTTACTTTAGTATGCTTTTTCGTTATTTGGTCTCTTCCCTCAACCACTTATCTTGCGTTGTGCTTGGTTTCCAAATGTCAAAGTATTTGCCACCCCACATTGGCTTCACCGGTGGCGCTAGCCGTAGTACTCAGAACCTCGCTTCTGCTGCATGGGCAATTTACGCCCCTACAAACGAACTTATCAGTCTACGTGGTGTGTGCCTCGGTCGTGCGACCAATAATATTGCAGAATATAGCGTTGTCATCGAATTTTTGATTGATGCTATTTTACTTGATATCCACTACCTAGTTATACGACTCGATTCACAGCTAGTAGTACTACAGTTAAGTAACATCTATGCTATCCAAAGTCCTACTTTATTACGGGTATATTTACAAATTTACCTCTTGGAACGTTATTTTGATTATATCGAATATCAACACATTCCTATATGTCTAAATACATTGACTGATGCATTATCTAACTATGTGTTAGACAAACATTTGGGACATTTATAAACCAATCACACATTACATGTATAACACAACACAAAATAAGCCGGTAGAAGCCATATATATGTATATAACGATCAAAAGTTTTTACAAAAAGTTTTTTTCCAAGGATCAAAATCTCAAAATACGAATCCTATAGCTTCTACAAAATAGCATCACGGATGACGCTCATGATAACACACAACTACTCGGGCTACCCTACAGAGCAGTCAACTGAGAGACTCGGACACGCCCACGGTATGGCGCTGGTAACGTCTTGGGATATCCCCAACAACAATATACAGAACATCCGCATTCAACCCCTCTAAGTTCTGTTCCACTGCCTCGTACTCTTTGACATCCCATCTCACCACTAGAGCCGCTTCTCCTCACCTTTAAATGGGAGACATTCCTGGAGGTCGATACGGCCCCACATTTGTGTCATCAAAAAGAAATTTTTGGATTAGTTCTTGGATAAACATAAAAATGTTTCATATGATAAAATTTGCAAAAACATTTAAAAAGAAAAAAATGTGTACTTCTTACCTAAGTCACCCCATTGAGCATCCTTAGGCAGGGCCAAATCCAGATACCCTCGGAAATCCAAACCAGCATATGCGTATTCGTCGATCATCAACATCTAGGGCCTCAACCAGTCAAAAAATGAATCATTATACTTGATTATAGGCCCTGCTACGTGTCGATCCATGAGGTTACACGACCTTAGCATCCTCGAATATTGTGGGTTCAGTAATCCCCAATCAACCTGTAGTCGCAGTAATGGGACCCTCTCGAGGAAGAATGACACCAGAAGTGACCTGTACCCAAACTTATTCAATTCACCCTTTCTGCACTTCATCAATTGTCTCTTCATACTGTGGAGAACTGCATCTGACCAGTTGAAAACCCGAGGCTTTGTGCACTCTATGGCATATTGGAAATAGATCTGGAGAGCCATGTGCGGAGCTACTCTCCCAGCCATGCATGCAATAGTAAACAAGATGGTCCATAGGGTCATATATTGGACCCCCCAAATGGAAACCTTACCCTTGCTTCTCTCTACCTTCGGAACACAATATTGGCGACAATACTCTCTCATAGGGAGTCCGCCGCCTCTACCTCCAGTCAAAGTAGCATGGTATCCATGTCGTGACAACCCTGTTAGAAAATAGATATCCTCGATATCTAGTGTCAGCGTATGGACTCCCATATGAAATAAATGTTGATCCACATCCCACATGTGGACCAGGTATTCCAACAACCTGAGTTGGGCTCTCATGCCCAGAATCCTGAAAAATTTCAAGAGCCCAGAGTTCCAGAGGGCGGTGACTGTACTTAGGTCAGTCTCGACAATGGAATAATCATCCTCATGTTCTCTTTCTCTCCATTCCAACATCATGATGGTCAAACACCTACAAAAGAGCCATGAGAGGGGAGTCAACAACTTGATTTAAACTCTTGCATAATTTTTATTGAGAAAAACCTCACTTTAAAATCCATTTTTCGGCCCCCGCAGGTGGACCTTTTGCACAGTGCGAGATTCTCGTAGATCCCGCATGGACCACCTGTGAGAATTCTTGGGCGCATGTTCCAACCCTAAAATGGACTCAAAACCCAAAAAATTGCCAATAAAAACCAAAAATAAACCATAGAAAAGTTAGAGAATCAAGAGATTACCTTGTTGGCTAAAACCGTTCTCCGAATGATCGCTTGTGCCTCCCACAATCGAGCAAAGAATTTTGGGGGAAAATGAGGTATGTTCAACAAGTTTTTGGGCAAAGTAACAATGAAATGGTAAAAAGTCCTTTTCACCCATATTTATTCACTTTTTACTATTTTTTATTGATTTTTTATATTATTTGTATTGCTTTGGTTATAAAACCTAATACCCTAATAGCCTTGTGAGTGTGGGTTTTCACAGATATAGCAACTTCGAAGTCCGAACGAGGGGGTGCGGGTGTTTTCTCTTTTTGTCGCATGTACGACTACTTTTTTAGGGTTTTTTAGAAAAAACCTCGAGCTTAGTCTTCGTTCGTTCTCGCGCTAAAAAATATATGAGAACATAACCGAGTATATGTTTTCTCTTCTTTTCGTACTCGTCATGGTAACACGAAAATGACGAACGTAAAGGAGTATCCTTTAAGCTCTTTTCACGCTCCATAAAAACGAAAAGATTGCCGAGCGATCTTGTTCTTTTCACGCTCGTTAAAGTATTTGAATAAAACGTTCGACGGGCAATAGTTTATCACTTTTTCAATCTCGTCGAACTCTTTTACGAAAAAGGAACTGGGAGAGTTCTCTTTAAGTGTTTTTTAGACTCTCAAAACATGAAAAACTCGTGATTTTTCTATCCTTGGACTCATTAAACAAACATCGAAAGACTCGTAATGGGACCGAACCACTCCTTCCTAGGGTTCGTTAAATATACTCCGAGGGACTCATCCGAAGGATGAGCTTACATCAACAAGCATATGTTATCCTCCTCAAAATTGTGTAAAAATAAAGAGGTACTCGCCAGAAATGGTGGGGGAAATTTTGGGAAAGGGATGTGTTTTCATATTCATATTAATGGCAGTAAGCGTCGCTCTTGAACATGACACCCCCTATTCATCATTTGAATCCGGGTTGGGAAATCCATTTGTCTCTCATTTGACTTGCTACAAGGTCATATCTTGGGTCATCTTTGATTCAGTGCTACCATGTCCTTGGTCATGTCATTCATAGGTTCAAGAGAAGTTCACACGAGCCCTCTATTGAGTCGGCCATCTGCAGTTGTCCATTTTTACTATGTCGGCATTCCCTGTGTCCGTTTCAACCTGTATTCATACTTTGTTTCACCCTCAAAATCTGTTACTTATTTCATGTCATTGATGGGGGATACATCAAGGACCTCCTGTGACGAGTTTTGTTCCGTCAACTCCAATTCATTATCCGGAAATGAGACTTAGAAATCATTTAGTACCTTGGAACCTATATGCCTTAATGGAAGGTCCCTTCGCTTTCGACAGGGGTTTCACATCATTGATCCCTAATCGAGAGATTCCACTGAGTGCTCGACTTCATCTCATTCATTCGCATTTGTTCGGATTGTACTTCGATACCTTGGGAGTCATTGACATCAATGGTGATTTCCCTCGCACTTATTAATGGTTTTCATCGATGACCGATAATCAAGTGGTTTCTACCATGTTTGACTTCAGCACATGTAATCGCATGGCTAGATTCATACTTTCAGGTGACAGGATTGAAGACCCTGGGTCTCATCTTTTTTATCCAGGCTGCGATGGAGTATGTATGATTTGTATTGGCACATAGATCCACTTTGTATGTCACGTGGCTATGTCATTATTCAAGTCCTCTCACATAGATCCACAGTGTATTCTTGGTGGCTATGTAGCATTTTGACGACATGGATCTACGGTGTATGATTGGTGGCCATGATGTACATTTATGATTCCATTCATTTTTTATCTAAGCATGGGAATGGCTACCTCAGAACTGGTATTATATTCTATAGATGCTTGGTTGTTTACAGGTTTCTGATTAGGTGCGCTCCTTTTTTTCTGACACACACACACACATTTTATAAAGTATTTTGGCTGTCACAAGTTTCGGCCTCATACTTTGGGGGGCATTATGTTACACATAATTTTGGTCACTCTGGTGATGTATCTACAAGTGATGTATTCAGGCTCCCACAAGGACTTTTTGCCTAAGAAAATTGATTGTTGTCTTCTTCCAAAAAATGCATTTTTAAGATGAGTTCACAAGCTTCCTATATTACAGGGTGCGAAAATCCTTCATTCTCACGGGAAACCCAAACTTAGGGTGTGAACTGTTCACAGTCTGCTCTATAGGTAGGGTGCAAACATGTTTCAAAGCTTGGAAAAGAGAAGAGGTCACGAAGGTTCTAGAAGGGAATCTTCTAGAAAATGAGTTGGCATTCGCATGGTTGGCATCCTACTGACTTCTCAGATTTAGTGGGATCATCCTCATCCATTTAACCATCTCTCCTTCTCCTATATATTGAAAGGTTTCTCATGGAAAAGGTTAAGCAAGATTGAATGAAGAACTGGTGAAAGAATTGTGTGGAGAAATCTGCTTGGATAGAAGCTTGAAGACTCTATTTGGTCTATCAAGTTGTATTGGATCTTCTTCATGCAAACGTAGAGCAAGTGTGTGTGTTGGAACCAAGGGTCACCGAAAGGAAGCTTGCGACATCAAGGCGATATGGTTGTATCTTCTACTTTCATTTAATATAATACAGCGACATGTCTCTTTCCCATAAAATCACTCTTATTTTATTGCATAACTCCTTGATCATATGCATAGGATGACATTGAATGTACTTTGCTATCTTCACTTTGGTTGGTTTGTGTTGTCTTGGACCTAATTTCACAAGAGCACCAAAGCGATGTAGGAAGAACAGAGACCTATGGAAGTGATATAAAGGTATGTCACTCATTCCTCCTTAGCAGTAGATTCAATGACTGCAACTTAGAGAAAGAGTCATGTCCTGTCCTGTTTTGTTCTAGATCCAGGTGGATCTAGGGAGATCTATTAGTTTCCACACCTACTGATTTATCTGATAACAAAGGCATATCTTCCCACTTTTCATTTCACTTAGACTTTATCTCTAGGGGATTCACTTCCATTTCTATCCATCTCCATCTCAATCCCCTTAGGGTCACCGAGATTGCCTCCCTAGAGTGACCTAGTCACCCTTGAAGTGTGGAACATACATTGAGGTGAAATTGGGTGTATGATTCCCAAGTTGTATCACTTTCTTTGTGGTTGGATCAGGCTTTTCCCAACCTACAACTTGCGCTATAACGTTTTGGCGTCATTGTCAGGGAAGATTTTAAATCTTCTTTGTACCCTAACGACACTTTGTTCAACTATCCAAAATCATTTTCCTTAGATTTCCTGGCAATTCCACTTACGGGACATTCCCTTTCCCTTTTCCTTGATGAGATCATATTGAATATCATGTAACGACTCCACCTTACCATAACCCACTTTTCCCTTATCTTTTTCCATCCTTTGGTGATCCTTGAGCTCATCTGGTGACTCCATTGAGGTATTAACCTAAGTAATGGAACCATGTCCTCATGGGACTTACCATGGGAATTCGATAAGGTTTATCCCTCCTTTGATGTTCAGGATATTCTTGGATATCCAAATCATTGCTCCCTAGAGTGGAGGGAAAGTTTCCCCAAATTTGACGGTGATCTAGCTCTAACATTTACCCATGTCCTGAATTATATGAAGTATGCTTCGAGCTTAAATGTTCTACATGAAGATGTGTTAGTGAAAATTTTCCTATCTTCACTGTAATCGAGTCAAAAAGATTGGTTTTCACACTCATGTGATCCAAAGAGTATCCCTTCTTTTACAACTCTCATGGAATAATTTCTCAAAAATTATTGTCCAGCTACTCAAAGTTTGCAAGATACTTTCCAAGAGATCAAACACACTCATTGCAGAGAAGGTTTTTCGATCGATGATGAGACAATAGATGAAGAAAAGATTGAAGAATATATAGATGGATGTATGATGAATATGAATTATCTTCTCTTCCACTTGATGAGGACATCGAGACCTCTTCTCCTTCCGCACATCAAGAAGAGAAAATGATAAGTTATAACCCTTTTGAAAACTTTGATGGTGCCTTGTTCCATGATTGTGGAAATGAAGAAAACTACCAAAAGGATCTCAATGAATTTTCTCTTGCAGAAGGCCTGGACGAGACTTTATTATATTCTCTCCCTTTTGAAGAAAATTGAGTTATCTAGTCTTGTGAGGAAGTGATTAGCTCCTATGTTGCAGATGAATTCATGGAACAACCCCCAGATATAGTTGACGAATGCATTGATGATTTCATACAAGTTGGGAGACGTAGATGGGATGTGGGTTTCTTCATCATTGATAGAGATCTCATTTATGACATTGAGGTTATCTCTCAATAAGATGGGGTTGAAATGTCATCTTCAAAGGACTGGCCTCCATGCATGTATGATTGAGGTGTTTGGAAGCCTAGTGATGACATGGTTACAGATTTGTTATACCCTTTCGAGGATGACTTTTCGCAGCATGGTATTCATTCATCCTTTAATACATACCCTTTTGAGGATGCATATTTTATTTAAGAGGATTCTCAGCCATTGTGCTCATATTTCAAGGAATACCAGGACGTGGCCACTTCAGACCAATCAGAGGTTCTTTATTCAAAGCAGAAGTATTTTCATCTTAGATATTTTCATGCAGATTCCTAGGGGAAGAGGTAGTTTCCTTCTACACATGAGATTGTTCCTTACTTCTTACCCTCTTCTCCAAGATACCATGAATTATTCTTCCTTTCTTTCATTTCCTCTCATTCCTCGATGAGCAGTGAATCTTTATGCAAATATGAATATGAGCCTTCGTCTACATATAGGAGCCCCATTCAGAGATGGATTGATCAATATTGTGGCTACACTTTTAGACATGATCGGGCTGATGGTTTTTCTTTCCAGAAGGATTTCCTTCCTCCCACCCATATTCATGAGTTTTATTTCATGATCGATTATATGTTTGTTTATACTCATGATTATTATGTTCTTGACTTATCTTTGTTGTATTATATGATTAAGCACAGAGGAAGATACTTTGATGAGATGGTCAAATGGTTGCATTGGTTGTATGACTTCACTTGACATTGTCCAACACGTGATATTTAGGGGCCCAAGGCCCTAGGTAAGTAGGTAATTTATCTTGTTTTCCCTGCATTTTCATATTGATTGCTCATGTTAGTTTAGATGCATCTCATTTTCATTTTTCTCTACTTTCATATTGATTTCATGCTTAGTTTAGATTTATTTTTTTAAATGTCAAAATTTTATTTTTCTGGCTTAGTTGATTTTGATTATGATCATATGAGAACAAGGATGAGTAGGCCATCATACAATTGAAAGTTTGATGTTTCCTTGCAAGAACAGGTCTACCAGGAGATGTTGCAGTTCTCATGCACTCTATGGCGAGCACATGTTCCCAAGTAAGAGCCAAATGTTATCCCCATTTTGTGGATAACTAAGGAGATTATGTCTCGAGGCCCTCAGGTTGTAGATATGGAGTGTCGAGAGACTACATGACTAGCAGTACACTTTTTCACAGTTGGAAACCCCTCTCACCACAATAGATGGTCACAGATTTCCAGATGGCATCCACCGCATCAGTTGGCTTCCAAAAGGTAGTGGGCCTTGCTCTATGAGGTACAAGTCAGTATCATGGTGAGCATCATTTCAATATTTAAGCCAGTTGAGTATGTTGTATCTTACATTGCTCTATATTTCATGATATATGCTTGGACATTATGCCTTTTTCCCTACTTCACCTTGGTGGTTGACATTCTTCCCTAGTAAGTGGTTTTCCTTGGGGATGGGTTTTCTACTAGGAACTCCCTTAAAGAGCCATTGTACCATTCTCAACCATACTTACCACTTTCCATCATTGTTCCCTTCCATTTCCTTATCTCTTGGGATTTTAGGGTGTATTGACCCAAGAAGGGGTTTTCCCTCATTCTATGGGAAGAAGGGGTTGAAGGCATAGAGGGGTTGATGTTGGGTAAAATATAAAATCCTTGTATAAAAATTCCAGATGCATCACCCAGGGATCACCCAAGAAATCAATGAAACTCTTATCTTTGAGTAAAGGGGACCCACAATATAATAAAGATTGCTTAAAATGTTGAAGGATAGGAGGTCTCATCACGAGCCAACCTATCACATCCATAAATATCTAGTGGTATGACATTATCGTCATCTGGTCACCAAACTAGGGCAATGGCTTTCAGTTGCATGGATGGGAGAAAGGGGGTCTCATCATAATCCAACCTTCTCATTTCCACTAGGTGTTTGTAGGTGACATTGCCATCATATGGTCACCATGCCAGTGCAGTAATCTTCAACCTCTCCTTATTCTATATTAAAATAAATTAAATAAAGAAATCTAATAGGTTATTAATGGGCTTGGAAAAATTTCATTGTGGACAAAGGTACCACACACCCTCTACAAAGGCACCCATGAATGAAACACTACGACCCCTTGTATGTCATGAACCCTATTCTCATTGATTCTTGACCCCAACCACTTCATCCACTTTACATGGATTAGAGAGGGATCTCTTGGAAACTCTCCTTGACCCGTGGCAAGATCTACCCAATAGGACACCTGTTCAACCCTCCCATATTCAAGCTTGACAAGTCACATAGTGTCTTTGAGTAATTAATTGTTTGATATAGTGATATTATGCACATGCTTAGATGTATTATTTATTGATTGGATTCACTTATCATATTTATGACTTGAGATCCTTGGAGGGCGTGATAATTTTTATTTGCACGACCTAGTTGGTGGACATTTTTGGGAGAACAAGCCTAGCTTGGGCTTCCAAGGGAATACAAGCCCACAGGTTGGATGCCAAGGGCCCGCATGCCGGATGAGAAATATCAGACTTGAAAGGCCTTGATGATGACTTGGATGACATAGCCCAACCTTCACTTTCCAAACGATTTTCCTAGGAGTGGGAAAACATCCTCTTTTTGAGATTGACGTCATGTTTGGGGGGCTAGGGCATGGTGTTGAGATCATATGAATTGGCACTTTGAATTTTTGAGTTTTTTTAGGCTTTGACCATGAAGGAATAAATTTGGATGCTTGACACATGGCTTTGGGAAGCTTTAATACCCTCCTACATCACCAATGACTTTCTCCTAGTGCCAAAAAGTCCCCTAAAGGGGTGAGGTCCATGTAAATTAGGGTTTTATTTGTGCAAAAGTGAAATTTTAAATGAATTGTTTAATATTACTTTTTTAAGGGGGAAATATTAGGGTTGTTGACCCCTAATATTGTGGTTTACCCATTAATTTGTGGAAAATTCACCATGGTGACATTTTGTATAAATAAGAGATCATAAGATCTCATTTTAACATAACTCTCCCTCATTGTGAGAAGTATTGGTCTGAAATTTTTGCTGCACTTGGTTCTATTTGTATCTTTTGAACTTTTTTATGTGTATCTTGATGAATGGTTGATGGAGGATTGAGGCACTAGCCTTGGATGATGTTTTTCTAGATTTTATGGTGAATTATCTTGGCATCTTTCTTGATTTTGGTATGGTCTTTTACTCTTATGTTATCATTCTTTTTCAAGTCAAGGATTGTTGTGCTAGGAGCTAGTTGGGAAGTATAAGGGAATACACCCCCTCCATAGTCTTCATCATTTTATTTCTTCATCTTATTGATTCAACAAGGGTTTTCTAAGATAAGTATAAGGGCATACACCTTCTTAGCTTAAACCCTAACTAGAGAAACTTTCCTTTAGAAGTAAAAGGGATTACACCCCCAAATGAGCTGTATTTATATAAATCTTTATTTATTTGACTCCATTAACCCAATAATAAAGGCACTAGTCATATATTTTTCTCATTGGAGATATAAAATCATTGCCTTGGGAAACACAAATTTTGATCTTTTGAAAGGTTTCTTGCTTGAAGTTGTTTTGCCTCATAGAGAGGGGTCTTCCCCTAATAGGACGTCCCCTCTCTCCCATACTTTATATGTTACAAAATTTAACCTACATACATTAGGGCTGCATAACCCTAGCTACTAACACTCTATTAACTCCTAAACTAACCCTAGACTAGCTCTCTAACTTCACTCACCTAGTCTACTAACTAGGGTGCACCCTTTGGGATAGTTCTTGGCACTTTTACATGGTTGATTTTTTTGTTGCAGTCCATTTAATTCTACAAACATAAGGCTGCAATTGTTTGCAGAAAATACATGTTATGACAACTTGCTTTATTCCGCCTTAAAGTGCCTTTTTTCAGTCATACTTGATTTCCATACTCATTTATAATATCATTGATTAATCTTATGATTTACATTCTTATTTGAATGTCTTACTTTCTAATATAAAATCTCATATATTGCTGAAAATTATGGACAACAAGCTTAACTTGTTTATCCATACTAACATATATCATTGCAAGTTGGATTTTCTTTTGTCTCGGGCAGGTACAATCATCCAGAGAAGTAATATAACTTTAGGGAAACAATCACTTGAATTACAAGGAATATATTCCCACTTTTCATTTCACTTAGACTTGAATTCTAGGGGCTTCACTTCCATTTATCTCCATGTCCATCTCAATCCCCATAGGGTCATTGGGATCACCTCCCTAGAGTGACCTAGTCACCCTTGAAGTGTGAGACCTACATTGAGGTGACATTGGGTGTATGATTCCCAAGTTGTAGAACTTGATTTTTGGTTGGGTCGATATTTTCCCAACCTACAACTTGTGCTATAACACAATGCATATACATCACATAAACATAGTAAACAAGAATTTTACATGGAAACCCAATGCGAGAGAAAAGAACATAATGATTTTCTTATTTATCAAAGAGTGCATTCATTGGAAGCACCAACTTCCTATTTCTCCAACTACAAATGGAAGGAGGCTCCAAACCCTTATTTATAGGCTGCAACCTGAAGGAAGCTCGAAATCCCTAATTTATCGGTTCCAACCAGAAGGAGGCTATAACCCCCTTTCCTTTCCCCGTTCAACCATCTTGAAATATAATGTAGACCAATTTGTCACTACCTTTGTCGTTGTAACTGATAAACTGTTGTTGTTGTTGTTTTTCGTATTTCTGTTGTTGCTACTAATATTGATATCTCATCAAGACTACAAGCACACATACCTCATACCAAGATCCACAAGAGGGTTCTCCAAATCAAATTCTTATGAATCACTAAGACATATCTTGTTAAGCCCTAATATTGTCTCATTACCCCTTAATTGGGGCATATTACATTAGTAATGTTATTTTATTTATATCGGTTATATTCCATTAGTTGTAATTATACCTCCTAGTCTCCTATATATACCAAGGAAACATTTTCATTTGGAGTCATCTTGTACTTGAACATTTATGTGGGGTAAAAGAAGGTTGCCCCCTCGAAGAGGTTTATTATCTGAAATTATATCTTTTTCAAGGCGTTGAGTACTTATTTTGAGGTTTTTCTATGCTATATTTATATTTGGTTCTTAACATATGGTATCAGAGCTCAAGGTCTTGGGGTTTTGCTGCTACATTTAAGACACCTTGTAATTTTCATTATAACTTTTTTTCTACAATGTTTCAGAAGAAACGGCTTGTAGGATATTTAGTAGACGGATCAAGGTACGTTGGGTTAAAATTTAAGCTCCTGAGGCATTATACTTTCAGAGATACAACCTGTGCAAGATAGGGTTCTGGAATCGTCTTGAACTGAGTCATTGCTGAATTTTCACTATATTTTTTTTTTTGTAATGTTTCAGACCCTAAACTATGGAGGATATTCACATAAATTAGTAAGGTGTTTGTGGTAAAACTTTCAGATTCTAGTTCATATTACATTTGTAGATACACCCTGTGGAAGATATGGTATCTAACTAGTCCTATTGACTAGTCTCAAGAAGGTATTCCAGGTAAAACAATCATAAATTCTTCCTAGAGTATACAAATTGAGTGAGACTGGTTTCATTGGATAGTGGAAAGTCTATAGTAGTTGTAGTACGAGTTTCAGAATTGTATGTCAATTATTTTGTGTGGAGCACTCTATACAAGTGAGATCTCCTGGAAAGGCCAAAAATCAACAAGTTGTGGGGAAGTTACCATAAATTCCACTTGGCACATCCAATTTTGATCAGACCTATGGAATTGCAGAGAAACAATATCAGAGAACTACATAAAAGAAAGTTTCATACCCAGAAGGGCTGAAACTTGGGAGATACAACAGAAGAAAGATTGTCTATCAGAACCACCTCAAAATAGGGGTTCAAAAGTGATACTTGGCCAACATGCCACCCAAAAAGGGAACTTCTACACCAAATAAGCCTCCAGAAAATCCTTCTCAGACTCTTGATGAAGGTGAAGAAATGCATAGGGACCAAATGATTTACAAAAGAAGATAGTAACAAAAGATGAACTACAAGAGACGGAAGCTAAGTTCGAGGCAATAAATACTAATATGGATGGTTTAAAAGAGGAGATCATGGAAGTATTGAAAAAAATCGTAACAGAGAAGACACTTGAAAGTGAAAATGCATCCCATGAAATTCATGATGAGGACATAAGGTAGGTGAATCAAGAATGGAGAAACTCCAACTTTGGGTTGAAGACCAACCACGTTCCTAAGATCGATATGAGGAAGTTTTATGGCAAGGACACAATCACATGGATACTCCAGATGGAGCAATTCTTTGATCTACATAATGTGCCACATACACAAAAGGTATGAATTGCTTCTTTATATTTCGAACCCAATCAATTTGTATGGTATCGATGAATTTGTTCTCGCAAATCACTTATCACTTGGAAACTTTTCATGGAAGAAATGATAGCACACAACGATGATACAAGGAGCAATACATTCTTTAGCCAATTGATAAATCTCAAGCAAAAGGGTTCAGTTACTGAGCACATTGATAACTTCCAAAGATTGAATATAAAGGTAACAAATATTCCAGATGAGCACTTGATTGATGTATTCATAGGAACTTTAAAGGATAACATTCAACATGAGGTTCTCCTTTGGGAACCCAAATCATTGGAGAATTCATTTAAGGTGGCAAGAAATGTTGAAAGTAAAAATATGGCTAT
>ML799517.1:235359-250407 GCA_009831015.1 Picea engelmannii | reverse complement strand
CCCTTCAAAGCTAGTACAGTTGCCACTGCATTCATGGAGATAGTTCAAAAGCTACATGGCAACCCAAATATTATTGTAAGTGACAGAGATCCCATCTTCACTGGACATTTTTGGACAGAATTATTTTCTTTTTTGGGTACTAAATTGGCTCATAGCTCATCCTATCATCCTCAATCTGATGGACAAACTGAGATATTGAACAAATGTATGGAAGGATACCTTTGTTTATTTTTCTCTGATAAACAAACACAATGGTTCAAATGGTTACCCTTGGCAGAATGGTAGTATAACACTTCATTTCATACTGCAACAAAAATGACACCATTTATGGCACTCTATGGATACCACCCTCCTTCCATCACTTCTTCTCTAAAATAAAAATCTAAGGTTCAAGAAGTGGAAGATCACATCGATCATCAACAACGAGTTCTCCAAATCTTAAAGGACAACCTAACCATGGCACATAATCGCATGAAACAACAAGTAGATCAACATCGTAGTGAAAGAATTTTTGAAGTAGGGGATTGGGTGTTTTTAAGACTACAACCATACAAACAAATGTCCCTCAAGCAAGACAAGAAGGATAATAAATTATCACCAAAGTACTATGGCCATTATAAGGCATTGCAAAAGATTGGTACTATGGCATACAAATTGGAGTTGCCTGCATCTTCACGAGTACACCCAGTTTTCCATGTTTCATGCTTAAAGAAGGTTATAGGCAACAAGATCCCAATTCAAACTATATTTCCAGAACTTGACGAGGAATGAAAAATCATATTGGAGCTTGAATCCATCACTGACATAAGAATTCGCCAGCTGAGGAATAGATCCATTTCAGAGTATCTCATTAAATGGAGGAAACTACCAGCTGAAGATTCCACTTGAGAAGATGAGTATTTTATACAGAAGCATCCAGAGTTACTCAATCATTACGGACAATACTTGTCTCAAGGGGAGGGGCATGTTAAGCCCTAATATTGGCTCATTACCCCTTAATTGTTTCATATTACATTAGTAATTTTATTTTATTTATGTCGTCTTTATTCCATTAGTTGTAATTATACCTCGTAGTCTCCTATATATACCAAGGAGACATTTTCATTTGGAGTCATCTTGTACTTGAACATTTATGTGGGGTAAAAGGAGGTTTCCCCCTCGAAGAGGTTTATTATCTGAAATTATCTCTTTTTCAAGGCATTGAGTACTTATTCTAAGTTTTTTCTATGCTATATTGATATTTGGTTCTTAACATATATATACCTGATTTCTTCATAACACACACCCTAACATACACATGAAGACATACCTTCAACCTATAACTGAATTGATTTTTAGATCTCTGATCTTCAACAACTTTTCTTCATAAGTCTGTGACCCTTACACTATCTTCTCACGGATGTCTGCACTTTTCCTCACTACAACTCGCAGATGTTTATGATTTTCCTTCTAAAGCCCATAGATTTACTCAAAGAACTTGGATCTCTAACTTTTTCTCTGTACACTCAGCTCCTGCAAACTTCTTCCTTCACTGGACCTCGCTAACTTCAACTTATTATCTTCAGATATGATAATTCATATTCCTATAAGTGATATTCCAATTGAATCTTCTTCTTTTTTTAATGAGGATCTCATCATGACATGCAACTCACATAGGATCTCATGATGATATGAAACTCACATGAAAATTGTTAACTTATGTTTACAGTTACTTTAACAAGCAACTGGCATGCAACTTGTTAACTTTTGTTTACAACTTCTTTACCTTTACATGCAACTTGTTAACATCTTGTTCAAGGATTGAAATCAATGACAACCAAGACTTCAACAATTAATATTTCAACAATATCCCCCTTAACATTGATGGAAACACTTAGACACAACACTTAGACATGTCAAACATTCATGCTCATGTTGTCTCCCTTTGTCTTCATGCCTCTTCTCTTCATTTCCATGCCTCTATTTTTCTCTCCCACTTTAGCATCAATGGAAAAGGGTGAATTCTCCGTGTGGATACTCCCCTATCTGTAAGCCTCTAATCTCTACCGATGTTTCTCTTCATGGTGCTTCATCGTGTAAATATTTGATAAAAAACATTCAAAATTCCTTCAAGTCATTCATGATTACTATTGCTCTCCCCTGTCTTATTGTGCCAAATGCCATGTAGATCACTGTGGGGATGAAATTATTCCAAGTTTCTATCAAAGATACTCAAAAGTATCCCTCATAAGATTTTTGGTGAATATATCTACAATCTGTTCTTTTGTCCCAATGTACTCTACCTTGATGTTCTTCTCTGTAACCTATTCCCATAGAAAGTGAAACTTGATTGGAATGTGTTTCATCTTGGAATGCATCACTGGATTCTTAGGGATACTTATAGAATTGGTATTATCACAAAATAACGGAATAGGCTCGTAATATTCCACATGTATGTCTTGCAAAGTTTGTTTCATCCAGAGAACCTGTGTACAACTTGTTTCTATTGCAATATACTTTTCTTCTGTTGTGGACAGTGATACTAAAGAGTGTTTCTTTCTCAACCAGGATACCAGAAAATCACCCAAGTAGAAGGTTTCTCCACGTGTACTTATTCTATCATCTACACTTCATGCCCAATCTGCTTCTATGTATGAAACTAGAGATAGATCATTCCATTTTTGATACCATAATCCATAGTCTTCTATTGCTTTGAGATATCTTAATATTCTCTTTATTTCCATAGCTTGTGTTTCCTTCGGTGTTGCTTGAAATATTGCAACCTGTCCAATTTCTTTCATCACATATGGTCTTGATGTTGTCACATAGAGTAAACTTCCAATCATCTCTCTGTAGAGTCTCTGATCTGCATCCTTGGATTTATCATCTTTGTGAAATTTGCAACTAGTCTACATGGGAGCACCTATGAGCTTGCAATCTACCATTGCAAACTTCTTTAGCATTTCTTTGATATACTTGGTCTAGGAGATGAAAATACATGTATCTTGTTGACATATGTGGAGTCCCAAAAATAAAGACAACTCACCAAGTAATGACATTTCTAATTCATTATGCATGTATTTAGCAAATTTCTGACTCATCCTATCATCATCACTTCCAAAAATAATGTCATCAACATAAACTTCAATTATAAATATACTACCTTGATTTACCTTTATGTAGAGATTGTTGTCTTCCTTTCTTTTCCTAGACCCTTGTTGTTGTAGATACATGTCCAATCTTGAATACCATTCTTTGGGGGCTTGTTTGAGTCCATATAGTGCCTTCTTCAATCAGCAAACATAATCTTCCTTTTCTGACAGTAGAAATCCTTCTGGTTGTTCGATGTAGACTTCTTCTTCTAGTTCTCCATTTAGGAAGGGTGATTTTGCATCCATATGATATGCTTTGATTTTCTTTGAACATGCATAACCCAAGATCAGTATGATTGTTTCCATTATGGAAATTGGGGAAAAAGTTTCTTCAAATTCTATTCCTTCAACCTGAACATATCCCTTGACTATTAACCTTGATTTATTCCTAGTTACATGTCCATCCTCGTTCAACTTGTTTATGAATACCCATTTTGTGCCAATCATGTTCTTATTCTTAGGCCTTGGAACAAGTTCCCATATTTCATTCTTATCTATCTGATCAAGTTATTCTTCCATAGCTTTGATATAGTGTTCATTAGTGTTGGCTTCTTCAAAATTGTCGGGTTCAACTATGGAAAATAGTGCTAGATTTATTTGTTCTAGTGAGCGTAATTTTCTTCGGGTTTCAAATTCTGCATCTTTATTCCCAATGATTTGTTCTGATGGATGATTTTTTTGCACTCGTCCGCTAGGATTTTTGGGAGATATCTGAAGATTTTGCTGCTCATATTCCTCTTTATTTGCTTCTAGCTGCTCTTCTTCTTCTTCTTTCGGTTCTTCTTCCTCTACTTCTTCTTTCAAATCCTCTTCGCCTTCCTTCTTTGTTGAGTCTTTGAGTTCTTCTTTGGGATTTTGTACACTTGTCTCATCAATATGTACATTGATTCTTTCCACTATTATGTTGATTCTCAAATTGAAACATTTATAAGAGTTTATATTGCTTGAGTACCCAAAAAATATTCCTTTGTCAATTTGGGAGTCAATTTTTCCAATCCTGCCATATTCTCTTTTGATATATCATTTTCTTCCAAATACTCTAAAATACTTCACATTTGTTGGTATTCCTTTCCATAGCTCATATGGATTCTTATCACTATTGATTCTAAGCATTCCTCCATTTAGGATATGAATTGTTGTATGTAATGCTTGTGCCAAAAATATGTCACCCAACTTGGAATATTTCAACATGGTTCTAGCCATTTCCTGTATTTTCTTTTTCTTTCTTTCAGTGACTCTGTTTTGCTAAGGTGTCCTCACTATTGAGCATTGTCTTTTTATTCCATGTTCACCACAAAAATCCATGAATTATTTCGATGTAAAATCTCCATCATTTTCTGATCTCAAAAATTTTATTTTCAAGTATGACTCTGCTTCAACCATCTCTTTGTATATCTTGAAGTGTTCGAGTGCCTATGACTTCTTCTTGAGAAAGCAAACTGTAGTCATTCTTGTGTAGTCATCAATCAGTAGCATGAAGTATTGTTCACCATTTAATCCCTTTATTCTCATTGGTCCACATAGATTGGTATGTACAATCTCCAATGGTTTTTCGTTGAGTAATCCTTTGATTTGAACTTGGTCCTCATCTTTTTTCCCTAAAGACAATTCTTACATAGAGTATTTGTTGGCTTTGAAATTTCAGGAATTTATTTTACTGCTTCCTTTCTGTTGATTTTGACAAGATTGTCAAAGTCCATGTGACCCATTCTTTTGTGCCAGAGCCAACTTTTATTTTCCTTCCCTAATAAACAACTCTCTTTTCCAATTTCATTCAAAACATATATTTTGTTCGAAGTCCTTATCATTTTCGCCACTAACTTGCCTTATCCTTCTTTCCTAATTTCACATTTCTCTAAGTCTAACTGAAGTGTGTGTCCTTGATCGCACATTTGACTTACACTCAGCAGATTTTGTTTCATATCTTCGACCAGTAGAACATTTTATTCCATGGAATCCTTGTTTCCAAGCTTAATTGTGCCTTTACCTATAATTTTAGTTGAATGATTATTTCCAAATGAAACTGATCCATCTCTTTCTTTCTTCAGAGTTAGAAACCTGTTCTTTTCACATGTCATATGATTTGAACAACCATTGTCAACATATCAATCACTTTTTTGTGTTGGGATTGTAGGTAAATAAAGCATTGATTCTTCTTTCTTTTCCATATCTCTTGTGGTTACAATATATGATCGTTAATGTTTTTCTTTGATTCCCTGGGTGGAATAGTCAATCTGAAATTATTTTCTATGTGTCCAAAATTGTTGCATTTGTAGCATTCTACTTCATTTCTCAATGAACCAAAGTTGTTTTGGTTTTTGTTGTATGATTCATAACATTTTATGGGATAACTATTATTTAAGTACCCTTCATAGTTCCTTCGGTTCTTGGCACAGGCTCTGCAGTTTACAACTTTATGTCCAAAATTAGCACAATTAAAACAATAACCATAAAAGAATCTTTATTACCTGGGAGTATATGATCTTCTTTTTGATGCACTCCTTCTAGATTCGTCTTCTTGAGTCTTCTTTATTTTTGGAATGTTCTTCTTTGGGGGCTTGCATGCTTCCTTCTTGAGAGAATTTATGACAATCTCTGCATAGCTTTTGTGTTATGCTTCATGTTCTATTGTCTTGGAGATTGATCCTTTCTCATTATGTACTTGATTGTATCCTAGTCTAGATATATCATTGGATGGTCTATGACTACTGATGATTTGATCCAATATTCTTGTGCTCTTATGAAGATCTTTCCTTAAAGAGACTATTTCCACTTCCAAACTTCCAATCATTTTTTCCTTTTCTTCTAACTGACTTCTAAGTATTTCCTCAATTCTTATGTCTTCTTCTATTTGAATTTTTAGACTCATGATCATCTGCTCTATTTCTTCAAAGTTAGAATTCTGAGATCCCTCTTTCATTTTTAACTATGTCTTGAGTGACTTGTTTTTCTTTCTTTCCTTCCTAAGTTCTTTTAATGCACTGATTATCTCTGGTATGAGATAGACTTCACCTTATTCTTCATAATCATCTTCTACTTCCATGAAGATTAATATTTTTGAATCACTATCATTGTCATTATCCTTCTCGTTTGATGAGGAATTGTCCTCCTTTGAGTACAAACCTTTCTTGAAGAATTTCTTTTTGATTCTTCTCTTGTTTCCCTTTTGATATCTATTTTCTCTTTTAAAAGCTTCTTCTTCATCACTATCTTTATTCGTATGAGTAAATTTAGAAGAAAAATGACCAATACCACCATAATTAAAACATTTCAAGGGAATCATACCCTTATACTTGTCGGTTCCTTTCTTTATTTTCCTTATGAAGTTATCCATCTCTTCATCTTCGTTTAAACCATAACTACAAATGCAACCTAGTTTTTAATTTTCTTGGTCTTCTTCTTTGTCTTCTTGGATACCTTGAAATTTGTTTCCTTCATGACTAGGTTCTCTTGTTATGTTCTTATTTCATAGGCTGTAAATATTCCATGTAGCGTTTCCATGCTCATTGTACCGATATTTGCTCTTTCTTCTAGGGATAATATTTTAGGATCTAATCTCATAGGAAGAGACCTCAATACCTTTTGAAAAAAATTGATTAATCAACTTCTACTCCCAGTCCCTTAATAGTGTTAACTATTTCATCAACTTGTAGAAGGTATGTTGCAATGTCTTCATCTTCCTTCATCTTCAATTGTTCAAACTTAGCTCTAAATATTTGAAGCTTAGATCCCTTAACTTTGGCATCTCCTTCATAAACAATTTGGAGTTTATCCCAAAGATCATGTGCACTATCACAATGCATAACCTTGACAAATGCTAAATCAACTAGACTTCTCAGAATAGTACCTTTAGCCTTTAAGTTTTTTTCCTTGATTTTCTTTCCATCTATGTCGGTTTGGGGAGCAGAAGGTGTTGTATACCCATCTATTATTGATTGTCAAAAATCAAATCCATGTGCATGTGAAACGGTTTTCATCCTTTTATTCCAATAGGTATAGTTCTAACTTCTGACCATCAAACACTGGTGCTTCAATCTTAGTGTATTCCATGATCTCCTTCCAATGGTTAGACTACTTCCTGAAGGACCTTCTCTGATACCAATTGTTTGAATACTGAGAGGGGGGGGGGGGTGAATCAATATGTGAAAGATACCAGATATAATAAATATGCAGAACATAAATAAAATGTTAGAAATGGAAGAATAATAGTAATATAACCAACATAATATCCACAATAACATAGTAATGATATAAAAACAACAACATAAATAACACTTTGATTCAAAAAGAAATGTTTACAGGCCTCTTCGAGGGGGAAACCTCCAGTCAAGCAGCGCTCTGTTACAATAATCTTCAAGCTAGGGTTTTCATACCCTCTACCCTTATTTATACTAAATATGTCTATCAAGAGAAGCATCTAGAGGAAGATCCTTCTAGAAGCAGAAGCTTCTATTAGGTCTTCTTACATCCGCCTTATTCTATTTTATGGAAAGGCCTTATTAATATTGACCTTTATTACATCTGAATATATTGATCTACCTATGTGTGGGTTAGGAACCTAACAGTATGAGCACAATTAGTACTTTTAATCACAATATAAAACCTCCAATAAATATCATGAGCATTCAAAACACCATAATTCAATGCATAAAAATCACATAAACACAATAAATTAGAATTTTACGTGGAAACCCAATGTGGGAGAAAACCACGAAATGATTTTTTTTTATCAAAGAGTAGATTCATTGGAAGCACCAACTTCTTATTTCTCCAACTACAATTGGAAGGAGGCTCCAACCTCTTATTTACATGTTTCAACTTAAAGGAAGATCCAACTCCCTAATTTGTCAGCTCCAACCAAAAGGAGGCTACAACCCCCTTTCCTTGCTCTATCCAACCGCCCTGAAATATAAATGTAGACCAATATGTCACTACCTTTGAAATTGTAACTAATAACTTCTTGTTATTGTTGTTTATGATATTTTTATTGTTGCTACTAAAATTGATATATCATCAATATTGCAACCACACATACCTCATACCAATATCCACAAGAGGGTTCTCCAAATCAAATGCTTATGAATCACTAAGACATATCTATACATGATTTATTTAGAATACACACCCTAACATACATAGGAAGACATACATTCAACATGTAGTTGACCTAAGTTTTATATATTTGATCTTCAACAACTTTTATTCATAGGTACATGACCCTTACTCTGTTTACTTATGGATGTTCATTTTTTTTCTTACTGCATCTTGGGGATGTCTACACTTTTCCTCCTAAAACTCGTGTATTTACTCAAAGAACTTGGATCTCTAAATTTTTCTCCATACACTCGAATCCTACAAACTTCTTCCTTAGCTAGACTTCACTGACTTTGACTTATTAGCTTCAAATATGCTAATTTGTATTCCCATAAGTGATATTCCAATTGACTCTTCTCTGTTTTTTAATGAGGATATTGTTAGTCCCTAAATGTGCACTTGACTATGAGAGGGAAAGTTAGGCCATCATTAGGTTATTGCAGTGGTATTTTTAAAGGGTTTTCTAAATAGGTTTTTAGAAAATGGTTAAAATCTGGTTCAAGGATTCAAATAAACATATAACTCAATGTAAAAGCATGTAAACATCCCATTGGTTTAGTAAATGGTAGTCACTTTAATAGATTAGATAGTAAGGTAAATAAAGAAAGGAAGGTATGTGAGTATCTAGTTTTTCAACTCCCACATGGATTTCTTATTTCAAAATATCATTAAGAAACAAAAACATGTACTTGAAAACAATCTTGATTATGAGAAAAAACAGTGAAATGTTCATTCTGTCACCTAAAATCAAGAAATCATATGCATTGCAACAGAATAAATGAATTCAATTAAGGAAAGAAGATTTGACCATCAACATGCCTTTTCCATTTAGTACCAATATGGAATATAGTCTTGTCTTACATTGGACTCTTTTACAAGAAAGGTCCTTGAATGCCCAACTAATTGACCCCTATACAATATTTCTTGTGTCTATTTAAAGCACACAGAGTATTACTGTAGATCCTATTTTCTAGTTTACAATTTTATAATAGGATCATGTCAATGACTATTTCCTAGGAAAATAAATCTCATACGAGAACTTCTAATGCCTATATTGTAGTAGGCTCAACAACCAATCCAACTATATATTAGGAAATAGTTTTATAAAACTAGAAAATCCCACAAAAAATGGAATACTATCTTGTTGAGTTGATTCATCTGAGATACCAAAAAGTTCCATTTTAACTAATGAACCAAACTTCTCATCTTTACTTTCTGAGTAATAACATCAAAAAATCAAAACTGAGGCAGATTCTCCTGGAATTATCATGGTATGATGAATGCAATAGCCCTAGCGTATCTCTGTTTGAGCTTAGTTGTTAGCCCAACATTATGCCAGTATAATATTATATTGGATTCCCTTACCTCTTTAAGAAATTCCTTCTCTCTTTCCTCTTCCTTTGGAAATCTTGTATATTTTCTTGTTGTTTAGCATTCCATTGCTCAACAAAAGATTGTTCTTTCTTCAATTGCTTGATCATACATTGCATCTCCTTTACTCTGTCTTTTTCCTTCCTTGCTTCCACTTTCAATTATCTATATTCCTCTACAAGGGCAGGTAAGTTTAGATCTATAGAAGCTTGGGATTTTCTTATTTTAATTACATATTTTGAAGATAGCTCAGAACTAAGGTCTTCCTCTTCAGTGTTGTCAAAGTCTCTGGTTTCTAGAATGTCTTGTAGTTGATCTGGTTCTGGAAAAATATCATTTCTCTCATCATTAACTACATTTGTGCCTTTAAATATAGATTCAGATACTGAAGTTGACTTTGTAGTTTCTCTGGTCAGAGGTCTTCTAAAGTATTGTGCAATTTTCTTTCCCTTTTCTCGTTTCTTCTTCGATTCCTCAGATTCTTTCTCTATCTTGTGTAAAGAAGATTCCACAACCTATTTTTTTATCTCCTTCTTAGAATCCTCTGAATTTTCTTCTATGATTATGAGGTTATACTTCTTTATGGAAGGATTAAACATGGATTTTGAATTCAAACTAAATTTATTGGCAGCTCTGGTAGAATTTATTCTAGGACATTTAGGTAAATTTATTTTCTTCTTACTCTGTTTCTTAACTTTTGCAGTCTTCTTGCCTGTAGGTTGTTGCTTTTGTTTGGATGGAGTTTGAACTAGACTTGTGATGTAATATTCATGTTCATCAAATTCCCTTTCTATATCTAGATCAATATGGATGTCAGCCTCTTCATCCATTTTAGATATTGAACCTCAACTGGTAGTGCCTTTCTCATTAATTCTACCCATAGGAAAATCACCAACATCTTGATGAGTTTGTAATTTTATCTTGACAACACGAGTTACCCTAACTAAAGGGGAATTTGCTTTCATTAAAACCTCAGTGGCTTGAGAGGTATGTTTCTCTTTTACAAGTTTCTTATCCTTGAAATTTTTAGACTTAGTTGCCTATATATTAGGTTTTAATGACTGGATTAACCATTCCCAAGACCTCTGGACTTTATTTAAGGAAAAAAATACTATCGTTTTGATCAACACTTGATGAAAAATATTTTTTTTTGATGTGGATGGATGCGACTGGATCCTCTTAGACATCTTGGATAAACTTTTTAATAATAAATAGGGTAGGTTAAGAGGGTAATCACCATTTACATGGATCAACAGTCTAATATGATAGAGATGGACCAGAGAAAACCTACCTTCACATGTATTGTACCTGTGGATAATCAATAGGGAAGTGTTCCATTCTTTCCTTACCCAACTATGTGGGATACCCTTTCTCCAGTTAGGGTTTTACTTTTCTGGAATTAAAAACCGATTCACAAACTCCATGACTACATTTTCTTTGTTCCACCATATTTCCACATATACTGGTAACCTACAAGATTTAGCAATGGAATTCTCTATCACGTGCATCAGAATTTTTCCAACCATAGATTCGAAGCCATTCCAATTATGTGAAAATGTCATAGATATCTGTTCATCATGACCCTGGAATGTTGAGAAGAATTCGAACCAATTGACATCCTTGAATTTCTGGGCCATCTGAGGAAATGCTTCGAGAAATTATGTACCTTCAAGCTTCAATATAGTTATCTGGCCACTCTTTTAGGGCGTCATATCAGTGATACAATCCTGCAAAAAATTCTAAGAAGATTGAGAGTTTGATCTTCAACTCCCGAGAGCTGTTAAAAAATGAAAAATTATCTATTTACCTGCAAACCATGCATATAATAGAAAACATACTAAAATAGGTAGATAACAATTTCATTCATGATAATCAGGCGTGTTGATTTGATGTCGAAGTGGCAAGTACAAATCAATCCTTCAAATTTAGTTGTCATTGTAAGAATAACAACCCGAAATAGATTATGAAGAGGTGTGTAGATCCTCTAATAATGATTTAAAATTTTAGTACATGATTTGGTCAAGGTGGTTATGAAGAACAATGATTATTCACAGCGCTGCAAAAATAGTGCTATTCTTACAGCGCCTTTTCCAACTTAGAAAAAATTGAAAATTCAAATGAGGAAAGGACAAGTGATGTGACATAAATATTTCATATCATATCCTAATCTTTGAAAACTTAAAAACATTTAAAATGTGCATAAAAAGATTTAAAATAAGCTTTCAAGACAAGAAGAGATAAACAAAGTTTAACAAAAAAACATGGAAAATGGGTAGAACAGGGACTAAGGACACTCGATCAGTCAAAAACAAGGTTAAGGACTAACAATGGCTCCTTCTGGGGATAAAGTTTCATGATGAAGATTTAAGAACTTGTTGACCAATGCCTTCACATCACTCATCGTCATCAACTTTTACTCTAATTATTTCTCTGTCCAACCATTCCTTTATTTGCAACCAAAAATAACAACCACAAAACTACAAGTAGTCTTTCCATTGGGCTATGGAGTCCTTATTCTTGCATACTGAAAACCTGACACTACTCTCATACTGTAAATTGATCTTCAAACCAAAACCAACATGATTAAAAATAAATCTTATTTATGTACAACTCCTACACAACTAACCAATCAGTTCCTTGATCAGGTCACATCAAACTTTCAATGTAGCCATGAAATCATTTGACTGACAAGATGGTATTCTTCCTTGCAAGTAAATAAGAAAATGTAGAAAAAAAATGAGATGTTTGCAGTAAAAGAATGTATGGGAAACCCATACTTACAGTTGCAATTTTTTTTAATTCCAAATGTTGCAAAATTTTGAACCTCTAGAAACACTAACTCCATGTAGATGGCTACTGGATCATATATAATATGAAAAAATTCCAGATGATGAAAAAAAAAAACTGCTCCCCTACAATTTATGTTGTATTTGTAAGACCATAATCCACTTGATTTCCTTGAAACAACACATGAACATCACTTTCTTTATGACAATGAACAACAACATATTGGAAAGGATGATTTCCTTCATCTATTTCTCCAACTTCATATTCATACTCATAAAAAACGAGTTCATTGTTGCACAGGTCAATGAATCCTGATGTGAAATACTACTCTTCTCCATTTTCATATTCATCATATACAGTTTGACCATAAAACATTTCTTAATTTTGAAATTCACAAAATTGTGTTTCATTATGCTCTTCAAAGAAAGAACACAAATGAACAACCTCATACTTTGGAACAAAAATTTCATTATGACAATCTAATAAATTTGTTGTCATACTATCCATGACACTATCATCAACAACATCTTGAAAAACTTTTCCTTGAAAAGAATAATGAGAGAACGTTTCATGAATGATCAGATCTTCTTCATCATCATAGGATGGAGAATTTTGATTGATTTCAACTGGAAATGATAAAAAAAAATGTTCACCATCAATATAACTTTCAAGAATTTTTTCACTAAAATACTAGCCTTCACAAATATTTCCAGTAGCAAATTATTCATGAAGAGTCCCATCCGAATGGCCATCAAAACTATTAGGATCATTATGATAACATCAAAAATGTCTTCATTGATCTCATCACTAAAGCCCTGCTGAAAAGTTTTGCTAAGAGATTTAAATTTCTCACAACAATCATTCAAGAGCCATTCGGTAGGATAAATCCTCTTACAAAATGAATGAAAAGCAGCATGGAAATCATTAAATTATGAAATACTGGAAACAGGGAAGAGATTGGTACCATTGTCTCACCTCTCCTTCCAAGGACTACATAAACATATTCAACAATACATATCCATGATGAATATCAAGCTGGTCCATGTATTGATGAAAATCAATCAAGTGTTGCACAGGATGATCGTGATCATCTCCTCTGAACCTTGGAAGGTAATCTCCCCATTCATGCATAGTAGGCACAACATTTGGAAAACCAGGAATACCAGAGAAATCAAATGGAGGAAACCTACGAGCCAAAATGGATTCCATAGCCTTCAACATCTTGGATTAGTGGAGTTTCCAATTGATTCTTCCTTCATGGAGTCGCCAAGTGAATGATACAGTCAGAAAAAGTGTCCAACTCTTGTTCACCATCAAGAGCTAGAATTGATCGTTGTCATTCTCCCAGGGATAAATTTTGCATTCCTTCGTCCCCGACAACGACGCCAAAAAAATTTAGTCCCTAAAGTTGCACTTGACTGTGAGAGGCAGACTACGGAATCAACAGGTTATTGCGATGGTATTTTTAAAGGTTTTTCTGAATATGTTTTTAGAAAATGGTTAAAAGTTGGTACAAGGATTCAAATAAACATATAACTCAACGTAAAATAAAGTAAACATCCCATTGGTTTAGTAAATAGTAATCACTTTAATAGATTAGATAATAAGGTAAATAAAGAAAGGAGGTATGTGAGTATCTAGTTTTTCAAATCACACATGGATTTCTTATTTCAAAATATCATTAAGAAACAAAAATATATACTTGAAAACAATCTTGATTATGAACAAAAATAGTACAATGTTCATTGTGTCACCCAAAATCAAGAAATCATATGCATTGCAACAAAATAAATGAATTCAAGTAAGAAAAGAAACAGATATGAAAGAAGATCTGACCATCAACATGCCTTTTCCATTTAGTACCAATATGGAATATAGTCTTTGTTGATACTGAGAGGGGGGTGAATCAGTATCAAGTACAATTTAAAACCTTTTTCAACTTATACTTAGACCATTCAACTATATCCAATGAACAATGAACAATAGTATAAGAGTTACACCAATACACCACAATACACCATGCACAATATATGAGAAATAATCACTAGTTATTGTTCAAGGGAAGTAATGACTTCCAAAGGTAGCTACAGCTTCCAAATGTAAAGGGATGGATAAACCTCCAAGAGGAAGATACAATCCTCCAATATCAAGAGAGAGTTGAACTCTCCATCCTTGCCCCTTCCTTCCACCCAAGAATATATGAGAGATAATCAAACTTTACATTAAATCATCAATATCAACCAATCATCACATAGAACCTGATAATGTTTCCTGAGACTTCTTTAATTTATGCAATTCTTCAATTCTTGGAGTACTCTAATCCTATATATAATATTACTCAATGTATTCTCTGAAACTCCTCCAATTTTCACTGCTTGAATCCTCCCCAAAAAGAGGTTATAGAAAGAATGGTAGATTTTATTCAATTCTGGTCTATTCAGAAGACCCAACTTGTACATCATGCCCCTCCCTCAATATTTAACATACGATTCTGAAATGAGCATACAAGAAACTAAAGTCCATACTATTTCCAATGGAAGTGGTCCCACTTCATTTGGATTCTGTATGAAGAAGTTATGACTGTTTTACCTGGAACACCTGTTTATTGACTAGCTTCAGGACTGGTCACAAACCCTATCTTCCATAGAGTGTATCTCCATAATTA
>ML799517.1:207435-222117 GCA_009831015.1 Picea engelmannii | reverse complement strand
ATGTGTGCACCCTGTCTTTGATAACAATCCACCGTGCACTACTCAAGTGCAAACAACATCAAAACTTAGTGCCAATGGCTCACCAGCCTATATGTACACTAGCATTGACAATTGATACCAACAACTCACCGACCTATATGTACAATTACAAAGGGTTTCAGATAAGGGACATTACATCATCAAACCAATAACAACTCAAGATAGAAACATATCAAACAACTCATATAATAGAAACCTTTCTCTCACAATCATGCTCAATTTATAAATATGCCATCATAATTCACAAACCTTAGTGCATTCCCCAATAACAATTTACAACAATGTTTCACTAATTCGCATTACTCTTATAATTGTTTCAATCCGTTAGTCAAAACTTCATCTTATGCATTAGTTACATCAAAAGGACACAACATCACCAATTCAGGCTTGATCAACAAGAAAAAATCACATGCAACATTAATATGACCCCTAAATGTGACATAGCTACCCAATTATTCTATCATATTCATGGTCTTGAAAATGCCCTTAATTAACAAATGGAACTAAAACTCATCTCCAAAAACTTTTGTTGTAGGGAAAAGTCACTAGTGATTAGGGTTAGATAATCGATAGAGTAATCAAAGAACAATAAATGCATTCCTAGAACCAATAAGTTACATTATCAGAAATGAATGAGATAAAGAGAGGAAATTACATGTAATCAGATGACTAATTGCCATTTTGTCTCTTGTGTAATCTAGATAATACTCTTTCAACACCAAGACTTTCTCTAAATATGCACACAAACAAAAATAAAACCTTCCTCAAATCCCAATGAGAATATAAATAGATAAACATAAAATAAAATGAGTACATAAAGAGATAGCATAAACTTATAGAAAACTACTTCTAAATAAAATCAAGTAATTAATTCAACAACGAATAATTATATTAAAGTAAATTGATATAATTGTTCACAATGATTCATGGGGGGTGGTGGAAGTGCAGAAGATATATCTTCATAAATTTACTAAATGTAATTAACATTAAGATTGTATATCTAATTTATGCTACTAACACCTTAGTCACTTGAGTCTAGGTGTTACACATTATTTTAGTCACCCTGGTAATGTTTCTACATCATGTGTTCAGGCTTCCAAAAGAACCTTTCTTCATGAGAAAAGTGACTAGCTCCCTCTTCTACAAAACTTATTTTTAGAAGGTCGTCCCAGGCTAGCCATAAGGTATAGTGCGGAAATGCCTGATTTCCGCAGGCTGTAATGAATTTCCTTGCAACGTTTCCGCATGTTTCTCTATAGCGAGGGTGCGGCGGCATTGGAAGAATGAGAAAAGGGACCAAGTTCATGAAAGTTCTAGAAGGGATCTTCTAGAATATAAGGTGGCATTTGTATGGTTAGGATCCTACTCGCTTCTCTGATTTGGTGGGATCATCCTAATCTCTTTAACCATCTCTCTTTCTCCTATATAATGATGGATTTCTCATGGAAAAGGTTAAGCAAGAGAAAGAAAGATCAAGTAAGGAATTTATGAAGGAATAGGATGAGAATTGTGTGAGGGTTTCTATCTCTATTGATGCTTGAGGCCTTTATTTTTCTATCAAGTTATTGTGGATCCTATTCATGCAAGTTTGGAGCAAGTGTGTGTGTTGGAGCAAAGGGCTGCCGAAAGGGAACCTTGCAACATCAAGGCTATTTGGTTGTATCTTCCACTTTTACTTAATATAATATAGTGGCATGTTTCTTTCCCATAAAATCATTCTCATTTTATTACATGACTCCTTGATCACATGTGTAAGTTTTCATTGAATATACTATTGTTTCTTTCACTTTGGTTGGTTTGTGTTTCATTGCAGATCCAATATCACAAGAGCACCAGAGCGGAACAAGAACAACAAAGATATAAGGAAATGATATTCAAAGTTATGTGATTCATCTCTTGTTTGATAGTAAACTCAATGATTAAATCTTAGGGAAAGTGTCATGTCCTATTTTGTTTTGTTCTATATCCAGGTGGATCTAGGGAGATCAGTTTATGTATGCATTCACCGATTTATCCAATAACAAAATTGGCGAACATATTGGGGATACGACTTGTTTTGGTTTTTTTCTGTCCATTTTCCTTTAGCCTGCCTCTTTTAATTTTAATCCAGTCTCTAAGTCTATGGGGGATCCATCCAGACTCTCTGGAGCTGAAATTTCTTTTAGACTCTTTGCCCTCTTTCCAATTTTCCTTTGTTTACAGGCATTTCTGCACTGTATCCCATATGAAACCTGCAGAAACCTTAGATACCCACACCCTAACTATCTAGACCAATGCGGAATCTCTGCATCCTACCCATATCTATCCTATGGAAACATCAAATCCTCGCATTGTACCTTACTGTTGGGTTGCAACGTCTCCTGTAGAATTTTTGGATTAGGTCTTTTTGTCTTCTGAGACCCAGTTTTGCTTTGATCACCTAGAAAGAACTTTTAGTGCCATTACTTGATTGTTTTCTGAGTGTAAGACTTGTTGTTGATTGGTTTTCAGGGATTGAAAACCCTTCTTCATCATTTTACAAGTTTTTACTTCTTTCTTTTTGTCAACAAGGACTTAATCTATGGATTTAAATCTGAGTTCTTGATTGATAAAAGTCTTTGATTTGATTTAAAAATTTTGGATTGTTTAACATTTTTTGGATTGCTTGTTGATTGGAAAATTAGTTTCATTTGTGTTAGCGTCGGAAGTCACTCCTGGATTGCTTGCAGGAGCAGATCCCAATGTCCATCAGTTTTATGTCACGGTTTGTTTAATGGGGTGATCAAATGGGTAAAGACCCGAGAAGATATAGCTTTAATTCAGGAAACCGAACCTGGTATGTAGAAAGAAAGGGAGGTCTTGATCCAACTTCCGTCGGTAAATGATTAAAGGGCTGGTAGATGGAAGACTTATGAGAAGGGTGGACAAGACTGCCTCGGGCAACAGGCCTTCATAAACTTGAGGATGAAAAACTCAGAAGCCAAGATCCTCTTGGTCCGGAGCTTCAAGGAGCTGAGGGTTGACTCGACTGGATCCTCCAATTCCAAGTCGTTCAGCGTTAAGAAAATCACAGGAACCGATTAGAAACAATGTAACTGTTACAGTGATCCAACCTACATCATCCTATAACAACTGCAACTCAACTGGACCCTCTAATTCCGAGTCGTTCTAACACAGTAAACAAAGAGATGGAAGAGAAGCTGACATCCATAAAGTAAGAAATCTCAAATGCCTTATACATTAACCAGAGCGACCATCGCTTCATCAAAACTTTACAATCGGGAGCTTTTCTCAACCATCGATCCTTTACAAAATACAAAGAGTGAGACTATATGCTCAGAAAATTCGCCTAACAGCAGCGTGCTCAGTCATCCGAGGCTTGGTGTCCTTTCAGCCGAATTCGGACAGATATCCTTCGTCAGACACCATATTAATTGTGCATGGCTCCTGTGAGGGGAGTAGCTAAGCCATTAAGAGCCAAGTTAGTGTGTGCAGACCTCCTCTGGCTAATCGAGGACTGGGCATGGCCTCTTTGGAAAAAATGGTACACGAGACCCCCTCGAGCAGACCGCTAGCCAGGCCCTCCATACCTCACACTTAAAGAATGAGGAGAGGTTTCAACCACCCCTTCTTGCCTTCATTTACTCCAAGCGAAGACCAGGATCGAGGTTGGGTCTGATGGCAACTGGAGGTCGTGACGGGCCTCTCTGTGACTGAAACCCGATGCCTTTGGCCCCTTTTGCGCAACTCTTTTCTTTCCCAAGTTACCATGGGCTATGACCCTGTGCTTATTCCCAAGGCACTTTCAGCGTTCGCGAATGGGAAGGAGATAATCCTTGTTTCTTGAAATCGCGATGAGCGAAACGTCGAGACGGCTTAATCTGACGCCACGCATCCTCTAGATCTGACGGTTCTGAACTCTCCCGATGATGTCGTGGGCCTGGGTCCTGGAAACTCTCATCACTTCGCGCATCGGGGATATGAGGGAGTTGCTCCTTGATATTGTGGACCTGTTTTTGGGCGCTTTCGGTGCTTTGGGGTTTCGAGATGTACAACGACATAAAACCTTCACCCTTTGAATTCACGACTGTCGAAAAGCCGACACGACTAGGTCTCGCACCACACGTCCTTTGGATGGACGGATGCTACTCTTCCCTCCATACAATATGGGCGCGATCTATTTGCACTAATTTCGGTGCAACTCTGCTATCTGTGATTTCCCTCCGGCCGTCGATCTACTCCTATGGATGAATCTGGACCGTCGTTAATATAGTTTTGCTTGCTTACTAGCTTGGAATCTTGAAATGAGATTTTTCCATGCTACGCTCGGGCGCTTCTCCTGCGACTTGCAGATTTGAATACTCTTGTGCCTCGGAAAAGAAATGTTACTAAAATTAGGCTCCATGGGGGATAGAGTCATCCCTATGATTCTCTAAGGACTCATTTTGCAGTTTCAGTGCCTTGCTGTTGGGCTATGGAGTCAGGCTCAAAACATCCTGCTACTGAAAATACAGGCCGGAAAATAAAAGAAACAAAATAAAGATACATGCTCAAAGGAGATTATTTATATACAATCCTAAACTAATAAAGAACTTTACATGGGGCTAGGTGAAAGCAGATTTCCACCATAGCCATTCAAGCAGCTTCCTCGATAGAAGCTCCTTCCTTCTGTCAATGATCATCAGCAGATGGTGTAACCATGACAACAGAATGGTTACACTCTTCGACTCCTCCTTACAGGTTGGAGTTGAGATGAAATAGGGTGGATCCAAGGCATAGGGGAAATGCCACTCCATGTACTTGCTGACAGGGTCATAGAATGAGTGGCCAATCCCGGAAAACTGGCGACCAACAGCCGCCTGTGCTACACAGTTGTCCACCTGCGGTTGAATATCTCTGATAAGCACAGGTAGGAGGACAACTGATGCAGGCTCACTGATCTCAGGCGGTGGATGTTCATTGATTGGCTCTAGATATAACATGAAATGCGCCCTCAGTTGTTCCTCTGGTTCCTCCTCCTCTTTTTCGTGCACTCCCCCATCTTGTAAAATGGGAATGGTCTCCTGATCCTTCTCTTCAATCCCAAATGTAAATACATCATGGGAAATCTCATGAAGGAAAAAAGAACGATCCTCTTCCACAATGGATTCCTTGTTTAAATATGAGACAATAGGCTCATTGGGGGCAGATGCTAACGCATCCAAAAAATCTTCAATAATCTCTTCAAAAGCGCTGCTTAGATCATCTGCCTTGAAGACTGGAAAATCCTTTTTGCTGCCTTCAGATTCCAATTTTGCACACTGGGGAGTGGGGAATATCGCCTGCACCACTAGTTCACTCAGAGTGCCATCCTCTTCCCTAGTAACTTCATCACTCTCATAACCCCCCCTACTGCAGATGAATGGGGAGGAGAAAGGGTGGAGCTCTGACCCAGGTCATCAGGATCATCCTCATAGCCTACATCCGAAACAGATTCATCCGGTATAGAGTTGTGGTATCCCTCACTACAGTTATGACAAACTAACACAAAGGGATAAAACTCTTGGTAATAGGCAACGAAAGCTGCATGAAACTCCGAGAGTGAAGAAATCCTAGTAGGGGGTAAAGAATGATACCATTTACACGCATCCCTTGCTAACGAGAACATGAACATTTTCAATAATACATCCTCATGATGTATCTCCCACTGACGCATGAGTTCATGAAACTCACTGAGGTGCTGAGCAGGGTTGTCATCTTCACGCTTTCCAAATATGGGTAAATAATTGCCCCATTCATTTGGAGAGGGGACAACATTAGGAAAACCAGGAATAGCAAAAAAATTAAAAGGAGCAAACCTGCGAGCAAGGATTTTCTCCATATCGAACCAGTGGAGTCGCCAATCAATCCTTGAATCATGGAGTCGCCAGGTGAAAGATGCGCAGATTTGAATGTGTTTGGTCCTTGTTCACCATCAAAGGCCATATCCTAACGTTGTTGTTACCTTAGGAAGCTTCTCAGGCTGAGAAAGCAGCTGCTGAAACCTTCTCGAGAAATCTTTTTAGGATCAGCTTTCAGGTGTGCTAACAGTAGCCACAACTGAAACAGTGATGTGGAAACCTTGGAGTCGCCAAGTGCACAGTAGAAATATTGAAGGCCTATGATGTCTAATGCACCTTCAGAATTAGAGGCTCAATGTCATTCTGCCCAGGGAAAATCTTCAACTTCGTCCCCGGCAACGGCGCCAGAAATGTTAGCGTCGAAAGTCACTCCTGGATTGCTTGCAGGAGCATAGCCCAATGCCCATCAGTTTTATGTCACGGTTTGTTTAATGGGGTGATCAAATGGGTAAAGACCCGAGAATATATAGCTTTAATTCAGGAAACTGGGTCTGGTATGTAGAAAGCAAGGGAGGTCTTGATCCAACTTCCGTCAGTAAATGATTAAAGGGGTGTTAGATGGAAGACTTATGAGAAGGGTGGACAAGACTGCCTCGGGCAACAAGCCTTCGGAATATTGAGGATGAAAAACTCAAAAGCCAAGATCCTCTTGGTCTGGAGCTTCAAGGAGCTGAGGGTTGACTCGACTGGATCCTCCAATTCCAAGTCGTTCAGCGTTAAGAAAATCACAGGAACCGATTAGAAACAATGTAACTGTTACAGTGATCCAACCTACATCATTCTATAACAGTTGCAACTCGACTGGATCCTCCAATTCTGAGTCGTTCTAACACAGTAAATAAAGAGATGGAAGAGAAGCTGACATCTATAAAGTAAGAAATCTCAAATTCCTTATACATTAACCAGAGCGACCAGCGCTTCATCAAAACTTTACAATCAGGAGATTTTCTCAACCATCGATCCTTTACAAAATACAAAGAGTGAGACTATATACTCAGAAAATTCGCCTAACAGCGGCGTGCTTAGTCATCCGAGGCTTGGTGTCCTTTCAGCCGAATTCGGACAGATATCCTTCATCAGACGCCATCTTAACTGCGCATGGCTCCTGTGAGGGGAGTCGTTGAGCCATTAAGAGCCAAGTTAGTGTGTGCAGACCTCCTCTGGCTAATCGAGGACTGGGCATGGCCTCTTTGGAAAAAATGGTACATGGGACCCCCTCGAGCAGACCGCTGGCCAGGCCCTCCATACCTCACACTTAAAGAATGAGGAGAGGTTTCAACCACCCCTTCTTGCCTTCATTTACTCCAAGCGAAGACCAGGATCGAGGTTGGGTCTGATGGCAACTAGAGGTCGTGACGGGCCTCTCTGTGACTGAAACTCGACGCCTTTGGACCCTTTTGTGCATCTCTTTTCATTCCCAAGTGACCACGGGCTGTGACCCTGTGCTTATTCCCAAGGCACTTTCGGCGTTCGCGAATGGGAAGGATATAATCCTTGTTTCTTGAAATCACGATGAGAAAAACGCTGAGACAGCTTAATCTAACGCCACGCGTCCCTCTAGATCTGATGGTTCTTAACTCTCCTAACGATGTCGTGGGCCCGGGTCCTGGATGCTCTTGTCACTTCGTGCATCAGGGATATGAGGGAGCTTCTCCTTGATATTGTGGGCCCGCCTTTGGGCACTTTCGGCGCTTCGGGGTTCGGGGTTTTGAGATGTACAATGACATAAAACCTTCACCCTTTGAATTCGCGACTGCCGAAAAGCCGATGCGACTAGGTCTTGCACCACGCGTCCTTTGGATGGACGGTTGTTACTCTTCCCTGCATACAATATGGGCACGATCTATTTGCACTAATTTCGGTGCAACTCTGTTATCCGTGATTTCCCATCGGCCGTTGATCTGCTCCTATGGATGAATCTGGACCGTCGTCAATATAATTTCGCTCGCTTACTGGCTTGGAAGCTTGAAATGAGATTTTTCCGTGCTGCGCTCGGGCACTTCTCCTGCAACTTGCAGATTTGAATACTCTTGTGCCCCGGACAAGAAATGTTACTAACAGTTTGCATTTAGCGAAACACTTTCTTGTCATCTTCATTTTTATCTTCATTGAAAGATTGATTTGGGTGTTTGTTGAGTGTATCAATTTTCTTTGATTACTTTTCCTTTCTTCATTATATCCTTGACTTGATCTTGGAAAGGAAGAATTGAATTCATCTATTCTTTGTAGTAATCATTCATAAGAAAAAAAATTGCATTAAATATATATTTTTTTTTACAAGAGAACAAATTGGAAACTTTCATTGCTTATGATTGTTTGAAATCATGTTCATTCAAGAAAAATAAATTATATTTCATAGCTTTCATGTTTTCCGAAGAAATACTTTCTCCCTATTTGTAATTAGAATTCATAGAAATGAAACATTGCATCGTTCATCTCTTCTTGCATGTTGGCCCTTGATAAAGTTTTGAGAATTCTTGGTCATGTTTGACCTACTTTTGGGACTTCGACAGGATGTCGCATACGGAGCACAAGCCGAAGCAGAGATCGCGAGATCTCGGCACCTGTTTAGGGATTTTTGGGTTTTATGATTATGTAATGAACATGGGGATGTCGGCCCATGGGTTTACCCATGTTTAGGCCCATTTTGTAATGTATAAATATATAGCTAGGTGATGTAAGAAGAGGCCATAGAGTGTGCTAAGTGATAGAGTCCAATCTATGTGATCGAGTGAGGGATAAGTATGTGATGCTAAGTGCAAGTGGTAATTTTAATTGCTTTGTGCATATTGTGTGACACTTGCAGAGCTAAGTGCAAGTGATTGTAAGAGACTATGGAAGGTTTTGTGTTGTAATACAGGGAAGGAGGATCTAGCGAGGTGCACAGATCTCCTGTCCTCTGTAGAGTAAGATATCATGGCTCTGTGCATGTAGAAGATTGACAGAAAGAAATAAAGAAGAAGAGTTAGTGGACATAGCCCCAGAGTGGGGATGAACCATGTATATCCTGCATTTTGGTTGCTATGTGCTTTATGGCTGTCTTCTTGTCTATGTGATTGAATGCTTAGTGCACTGATGTATTCCTAGAAGGATCTAATATGGTAGCTTAGTGTTGAATAATGTGAATAAATGCTATATCTAATCTATGTTGGTATGCTTAGTACTGGAACTTATTGGATCTGTATAAATACTGTGTTGATCTATTGTCAGGGTTTAGCTGCGTTGTGAACTAAGGTTGAATATTAATGAACTATAACTACTAAGTGTTATGTTAAGGTGTTACAATCACATATCTGTGTCCCATCTAAGGTTGTCGGCACTGGAGTCTTGCAACCACCCCTGCCTCTACGTCGGGTGAGACTTCATCTGCTTCATAGGTGTTGCCGAAAGGGCCGGTAGTTAGGGTTTTTTTGGTGTGTTGTTGTAGCGTTGAACCCTGGGTTTTCTCTTGTGCCAAAAAATGGTTTCATTTTCGAGACCTTAAACTATGATTGCTAGAAACTAAAGGAAAGAAAGAAAGGTATGTGCATCGATCTTTTGCCTTAGTGCACAGTATTCTACTTGACCTGTAAATATTTGTGCTAAGAAGAGAAGTCAGATCCGAATAAAAGAGGTAAGTTCTTGAAGCTTTGTGTTATGACAAAGGTAAGAATAGTGAAAAAAAAATCTGAAAGCTTTGTGCTCTGATAAAGGTAAGAATAGTGAAATTTTTTAGTCTGGAAGCTTTGTGCTCTGCTGAAAGTAAGATTAGTGGAAAGTTTTTGTTTCAAGAGTATGGATCTAGGTATGTTTGATAAATGTTGTCCTAGATTGAAAACTAGGGCACAGTTGGTAGAGAGAAGGTTTGATATGAGTAGATCTTATAGAAATAATGAAAGATATGTTATTCCTATGAATAGAAAGAATGTTTGGACTAACAAATAGATGTAGGAACCTAGGAAGAATTTTTTTCATTATAGCTACTATGATCCTGGTGCATAGTATAGAAAAGGTATGGGATTAGTTAAAAGAAAGAGAGGATTAACCCTTTGTTATAGTTGTAGAAGATTGAGACATCTTGCTAAGGAATTTTTTGGTAGAATACCTAGTTGTCTTTGTTGTCAAGCTATGGACCATAAAGTTTTGGATTGCCCTAGAATGATTGCTAATCTTGAAAGAATGAATATAAGACAAGAAAACCCTTAGAAAGGTCAAGAAATTGAGACCATGAAAGAACCCTAGAGAGAATCAAAGACTGTATTACTGCAAATTAAAGAAACCCTAAATGATCACAGAGATATCAACTTATCAGAGATCTTCAAAGAAAAAGAATTCATAGAAGCAAGAATAGGAGACTTCGACATAGATTGTGTCCTGGATGAGGAAACACATGTGAATATCATGATGGAAAGAACTTGAGAAATTTTGGGAAAGTCTGCTATGGTTCCTTCATTAGGAGGAATAGGATTATTTAGGGGAAAGTTGATAACCATATGTGGAAGACTCACCCAGGTATCTATGAGTGCTCATGGAGCTTTGACAAAGGAATATTTTGAGGTTGTTAGATTCATTGAGAACAATGCTCCATTTACTATGTTATTAGGAAAAACATGGATCGAGAAAGATCATTCCAGAAGAAAAGAAGAGAAGGCCCTAGAACAGAAAAAGAAGGAATTAAAAGATTTCATGACTAGGAGGATAGCACACTTGATTGCAGAACAAGAGAACAGATTGAAGCTACTTAGAACCAAAAACTTGGATTACAAAGTTGAAAGAGCACAAGAAGATTCACAGATGAGTAGAGCACCTACCCCAAATAGAGAAGCAATATCACTCTCTGATCCTATGAAAGAATCTCAACAACGCAAAGTTGCTATACCAAAAGAAGACAAGAATCATAATGGAAAAAGGAATACTGAGATGAATATCACCAGGAAGAAGGCTAGAAAACTCATCAAGAAGAGAGCAAAGGCCAAAAAGTTATAGAAGGGCCCAGAGAGAACTTCATGGAAGGAAGATTTGTAAAATTGGAACTTCGTCGAGATATCTAAACAGCGCCCCATGGAACTTCGCCATGGCGAAGCGATATGACCGTTGGAATCATTATAACTGTTGGACCGACATTCCAGAACAGTTAGAACAACAATTATGACCAGAAATCTCACCATCGGACCGTTGGGACCGCACCACAACGAAAATAACTTCATTGATGGAAAACTTCTTATTCGTTGGAGAGATCTGTTACATTGTGTCTACTTAGTCCATCGACTATTGCACCGAGAACACTTTTGCGAATTGTATCAGAGCTAACAAAAGAACCCATTGCTACCACAATGTTCTTAGTAAGATTGGCACCGATTCTATTTGTTTGGGCTCTCATCCATCCACCTGAGTTTTATGATCAAGAGCTTGCATGTCGGACGAGCTCAGAGCTATAGAGAAGTCATTTGAGGAAGTTTTAATTGATATGATGGCTGAGAGAGTTATTTCCATATGAGTGCAAGCTTCATCGATGCGAGGAGTGCAAACCTCTCCATTGACTACTCATAGATATAGACCATATGGACTGCAACAAGGAAGAGAACCAAGCACAGAGATGATCTAGAAAACACGAAGTTAATCCCTACCATCTTACCCGACTACATCCCTCCTTTGGTCGGCGCGGTGAGTTGTGATAGTGTCCTGAGGGACTTTGATTACACCATAGTTACTACGTACCTCCCAAAGGGGATACATGTATTCAGAACGCAACAAGATAAGATCTCGACGTTGAATTTTGGTGACATCAACCTAGGTGACCGCAAGAATTACAACATGCTTTCTCCTTATAAGTATCTGACCAAGACGAAGGGGAAGAACTAAAAAATAATCCCCCAACCATAGACTATGAACCTCGAGGAGTTCACCCTCTTGAATGCAATGAAGATCCCACACTTTGGAAGGCACCAGGAGGTTAACGCATGTGTTAAGATCCTACTTTCATGTTACCATGGTGACTACCTATGGCTAGATAGATGCATCACAGTAAATCTGACGTTGATCCATAGGATCACCAGATTGAGCATGCAAGGACCTGACCCACAAGACTTCTACCCAGGGAAGGCTTCTGACTGTGCCCTGGCACAAAAGATCAAAGACACATATGGTGATGTCGAAAAAGTAATGCGAGGATACAAGGTAGCTTCCATTCAAAATGGCACAGTGTGCTTGGCCTGCCAGCTAATTGTAGGAAAGATGGAAAGAAAGAATAGACCTACGCAGGTCATAGGGTTTGTTGTGGACTTCGTAGGGAAGTGTGTAGAAGGCTTACAGATGAACTAGGTGAAGTACTTGGTTAACCATATGGAATTATATTTTCGTGAAGCTCAAGATCAGGGCTATGAGTTCCACTTTAGCTAGATCCTGATCCTCATTGCATTTACCGCTTGGGAAATGATAAAAGGTGCGGCCTTCCCAGACATCAAACCATCTGAGCCACTCACTGTGAAGTTCACCGCGCTTTGGTACTCGATCGATATGGGAAAACAGTGGTAGTCGAACACGGTCTTTCATACCTATTATCTCCAAATGAAGAGGGTTATCGAAGTTGTCCCTCGCATGATGTTGAACACCCTACATCAGTTCCGATCCCTCATGAAGTTATGTGTAGATTGGCACTTCATTTATATCACCGCATGCGCAGATGAGCATAAAGAAGAGCTTCATTCATACTACAAGATCATAGAGGAGGACCTTGAAGAGATAACCAAGGACTGGTCTGCAGAGCTCCTCATCCTCGCTGACCCCACATAAATGTATGATCCTGAAATCGACAGCCTTGAGACCACTCATGAAGCAAAGGATCTTCCTGGACCCAGTAGAACGAAGAATATTGAAGAGGTCCAAAAATTGAGCAACGCATTAGAAGGAACTTCTTTAGTATCACCTGGACGAGGGGGTGATGACGAAGTAGAAGAGACAAATGGTAAATAAGACCAACAGAAGAAAGGCGAAGTAAGACCGCCTAGGAACCCTGCTGATGAGGATGATCCCTTGAAGAAAATGAAGATTTCTCCCATGAAATCCACTTCCTTAAAGAAATCTAGAGCCACCTTGAATAAGATGCAGACTATGTTCACTGTGGATGACTTTGAATTTATCATTGCAGTTGTAGCAGATGCCTTGCAGGACATCTTGCAGAAACATGAAGCCAAGCAGGAGGAGATGTATGATAGAATCAAGGTTGAACTCAGAGGGGTACAACATGCCCTTCAATCCAGCCATGTAGTATCCATTGTGCCACCACCATCAAAAGCACCAGAGTTGGGAGATGAGCCTACCAACTCCACAGACTAGCTAATGTGATCGAGGCCCCCCTTCGTCGCGCACAAGAATAAATCGAACATGACATAGAGGCCCTAAAGCAAGTACAAAAAGTAGTCATAGAGAAATTCCAAGTTTCATAGCAAGAGAAGGTTTCCCTCCAAACTAAATTTGAAGAAGAAAAAGCGCAGATCCAGCAAGAGAAAGAGCAGTTTCTCGCAAAATAGGTGGGATTAAAAGAAGCAGTAAACAAAGCACTTTGTTTTGTGATAGGCTTAGACCAAAAGGAGGAAGACCTAGTGGAACATCAAGTAGAGAAGCTTGTGGAAGTTATCCAATAGCTTCAACACAGAATCATATACCTTGAGCTACGAATAGTGCCAAGTACCCTGTAGGACATGCGAGATCAAAGAGAATCCATTGGCCAAAGTGCAGTCGATAGGATCAGAGCATTCACTCTCTAATGCAAACAAATAAGTGCTTGTAGTGCGAATTATGAGTGACTCACTGAAGATACTAAGCTGAAGGTACTGGAGTCACAGCTCCAGGAGGCAAAGAAGCAAACATCAACATTACAGGCACAGTTGAAGCTCTTGTCAGCAGTTGAAAGGATGAAGCGATCCCAAGAACAACACACTGCTCAACAGCAGGTCCACACCATTCAGAGAAAATTCATGGAAGTGAATCAAAGGCTCCAACCAGTCTAGGAAAAAGCTTGCCAACTGTTTGAGGACATTGAAGGTCAAGGCATAGAGTTGGAACAAGTAGTCATTGCAGTCGAACAACATTTAGAGGGACCTGTCAATGAAGCAATCATCTAAGATTTCATTGAGCAGGAGGCCCTGGCGCAGCAACAGGTCGAAGCATCTTGAGCCAAGATCGAGGCTTTTGAAGCACAACTACCCAAACCAGAGTGACTCAGGATGAGTCTCAGGTGAGTGTTGGGGGAATGTTGTCCCTTGACCAAGTTCTAAGCAATGCTATATATGTCGTGTCGGGGAAAGTATCGGCGAGGGTCCGGAAGAGATCATCTCGACGACATCGGCGGAAAATGTCGGATTATGTCGGAATATGTCAGCAAGACCTAAAAAAAATACAAAAACACTCATTTTTTTCAATTTTTTAAACTTGTAAAACAACAACAACATCAAATAAATGCTTTGCTACATAAATATGAAAATACAACCAATAAATAAGATGCATAAGATGTCAAGTGGTCACATATTGTTACTAAGCTGAAAATTCTAAAACATGTTGAAGTATTAAAAATAAAGACTCTTGTGGAAGACACCATAATCAGTCTCATGGATATCATGACCCTGGAACTTAAATGATATCAACTATTTCATGATTCTAATCTAATGTGAGATTAAGATGAATTAAGATGCGATATCATGACCCTGGAGCTTAGACTATAATTTGATGTAGACTAGGTGCGTATCATGATTAATATCATCATGGATATCATGATGAAATATTAAGATGATATTAAGGTGCGTATATC
>ML799517.1:190702-206664 GCA_009831015.1 Picea engelmannii | reverse complement strand
TGAGGTTGGAACCACTCTCAAACATCCTGAAACAATTAATGGTAATGTTAAAAATTTAAGTAAAAGGATGAAAATGAAAGATAAAGAAGAATGTCACTTTTACTTTAAGAATTTTACATTACCATTAAGAATTTTAGTAAAAACTTTTAAGCAGGCCGACACATTCCATTGACTCGCGACACATTGAGAAAATGTCACGAGTTAATGAATGTGTCGCGACACATTCAAAATGTCGGAAATGTCGCGAAATTTTCAAACGAATATTTCGGCAGGGTGGAAATTTCGGCAAATGTCGCGACACTTCTGTTATATCGTCGACATATTCAACAGTGGTTCTAAGGATTCTTGGTCATGTTTGACCTACTTTTGGGACTTCAATAGGCTGTCGAAGACGAAGGGAAAGTTGAAGAAGATATCGTAGGATACCGACCCCTTTTTAGGGATTTTTGAGTTTTGGGATTATGTAACGGACATGGGGATGTCATCCCATGGGTTTACCCATGTTTAAGCCCATTTTGTAATGTATAAATAGATAGCTATGTGATGTAAGAAGAGACCAGAGAATGTGCTAAGTGCTAGAGTTTGATCAATTTGATCGAAGGAGGGACAAGTATGTGATGCTAAGTGCAAGTGGTAATTTTAATTTCTTTGTGCATACTGTGTGAGACTTGCAGAGCTAAGTGCAAGTGATTGTAAGAGACTATGGAAGGCTTTGTGCTATAATACATGGAAGGAGGATCTAGTGAGGTGTGCAGATCTCCTATCCTCTACGGAGTAAGATATCATGGCTCTGTGCATGTAGAAGATTGACAGAAATAAATTAAGAAGAAGAGTTGGTGGACGTATCCCCAGGGTGGGGGTGAACTACGTATATCCTTCGTTGTGGTTTCTATGTGCTTTATGGTTGTCCTCTTGTCTATGTGATTGAATGCTTAGTGCACTATTGTGTGCCTAGAAGGATCTAATATGTTATATTAGTGCTAAATAATGTGAATAAATGCTAGATCTGATTTATGTTGGTATGCTTAGTACATGAGCTTATTGGATATGTATAAATACTGCATTGATCTATTGTTAGTGTTTAGTTGCATTGTGAAATAAGGTTGAATATTAACGAACTGTAACTACTAAGTGCTATGTTAAGGTGTTACAATCACAGATCTGTGTCCTAGATAAGGTTGAAAACACTAGAGTCTTGCAACCACCCCTGCCTCTACCTCAGGTGATACTTCATCTGCTTCACAGGTGTTGACGAAAGGGTCGGTTGTTAGGGTTTTGTTGGTGTGTTGTTGTAGCGTTGAACCCTGGGTCTGCCCCTATGCCAAAATTGCATATTATTGGGTGAAGGTCTCATACAAAATCAATTTCATCTCCATATCCCTCTTGCGTAAACAAAATCCTCTAAAATACTACTTAATTTTAAAATTTATTAGTAACTTTTATTTTTCTAGAAACTATTTTACACCAACATTAGTTAGGCTATCACTTTGGAATAGGTTGTGAGGCACACTCTCCAAATCATAAAACACACTATAGCATCTTGCGACAGGGAGTGTTCAAATCCACTTACAACATTTTGTCCTGGGAAGCCCTTCTCACACAAGGGTCAAACCTGAGGTCGCATTAAGGCTGGCAAAGTTACTCACCCTGCTTTGTTGGTATTGTTGTAGAGATTGCGTGTATTATGGGGGTCACTTGAAGGTATACCCACAATTATGAGCGGAATCCTTTCGAGTTGATTTTGGGCTAGATACCCTACCCTTGCATGTGGATCAGACTATCAACTGCTTCCCCAGGTATCACTGTTGTTCTTGGCAACCTTAGTAACCTATCTTTTTAGGGTCTTACACGAGGTGACTGTGGAGGGGCAAGTCTTCACGGTACCTGGAATCGATGTTGGCCAGACTCACTCGAGCTCCTTGGAAGGTATATCCACAATTATGTGTAGGATCTTACACCAGGGTATAAGTTCATTAAGCAATTCGTCAACATAAATTTTCCACCCACTCTATCATATCCCCTTCTTGTCTTGACTTCGCGACGTTGGATTTCATCACCAACTAGTGACTTCAAAATAAGAAGGTTTGTTTGCTTGGTTTGATTTCTATATTTTATTAGCAAGTGTTGTTTGTTTTTGTAGTTGGCCATAGATGATTTTCGTAAAAAAGTTGGTTTGGACAACATCGACCCGCCACATCGTTCACGTAGGATGCAAGGGCTACCCCCGTAAGATATGAAAGGTTAACTCCCTTTGACTCCTAATTCATCGGAGAGCTCTCCCAAGCGAAGAGCGGTCCAGGACACCATAACCTCACCAGTGGAAGGTTCTGCCTCTTTAGAAAGTTTCTGAATTATTTATGATTCTCTAGAGGATTTCTACATACCTCCTAGATACGAGAGATGTATTCTCTGGATGAATGTATTAGGAGAGCTTGTTGTTGACACTTATGGAATATGGACCAGACCCCAAATAGTCCCTAGAGCCGAGAATCCCCTTTGGAATACTGACATATTTAGAATCCCTCCTCGCACGGTGTGGGACCTTTACAAAAAATTAGGGGCAGGTCCTGATACACCCATCGTCTCCCAACTGCTCGAAACGTCTATTACCTACATGATACATTTAGACCATTTTGTTGGTACAACTAGAAACATCACCATTGTTATAGACACACAATCAGTTGGTCCTAACTTGACTTTTTCTCTCCAGATGACCCATTCTACTATGGTCCCACACGTTACGACTATTCCTACTGGGAATGTGGTGGTTAACCAAGCTCCCATCAGCACACCACTCTTCTCTAGACCTATCATGTCGCTTCCTCCTGGGTATCATGCTTTGAATCCTTCCACTGCCATCCCTATCCAGGTTCCATCTGGAGTTTCTAGACCTTTTGTTCCGCCTGGGTACAATGTTGCTGCCAGTTTTGTTCCTACACCTTCCCAGGTCCTCTCTGGAGGGTCTTATCCACCTTTTCCCAGGGATCTGGCCCTAGTGACTCCAATCCAATTGGAAGCACCTATCATTCATTCACTTCTCGTTACCATATTCCTGTTGGAGGACAATCTCACGTTGGGGGGAAACCTCCACTTGGAGGACAACCTTAGGTTGGACTCTATAACCCACTATATGGACAGAACACATCGGTATCATTAGCCCAAATTTGGAACCTTCTTACCCAAATAAATCCACAATCATTTGGGGGTAAATAGCCTCAAGTCACCTCTTTTGTACCCCCTCACTCTGGTGAGCCGTATCCCAGTTCTTTAAATCCTGCTTTGGGTCTGAACGTTCAATCTAGTGTCCCTTTTTAAGGGAACATCTCTAACCAACCCAACCTCATGGGCTATATGACTCCAAATCCTCCACGATAGAATCTGTCAGGACTCTTCATGTACATGCAGACTGCTTACGGTCCTACCGGTATACCGATGAGACTTCCTCCCCAAAGTCACCATTATCCTCATGTGAACAGACAACTACCTTTTCTAGCCACTTTGGATTTACTTGACTTGTCTAAAATATTGAATGATCCTATCTTACATTCTCCCCATTGGCCCGTCATACCAGCCAAATTATAGTCCAACATTCCCAAGTTTGATGGTCGACTGGGACAAGACCCAAACAATCATGTTATGACTTTCCACCTTTGGTGTTCTTCCAACTCTTTGATGGACGACCCCATTCAGTTACTACTCTTTCAATGAACTCTCACGGGTTCGTCCGCAAAGTGGTACACAGAATTACCGTGAGGCTTATTTAATGACTTCAATACCCTCGCCATGGATTTTCTCACACATTACCAATTGCCAATCTGCTATGAGACAGGAATCAAGATTTTAAGTTCCTTTAAGAAATCCTCTACCACTCACATTTCTGATCACATTCATGAATGGAGATTGAGGAGATGCTTGATCAAAGTCGAACTTTCGAATTAGTTATTAGGTGAACGGTTCACCAAATCATTCATCAATAAAATATCCCGTGATATTTCCATGGGTGGAGGTGTCACTGAAGAGCAGTTGATTAGTCGCACTCAATACCTAGATCTCGTTTATTCGCAAACGGGTAGTCTTTACAACTTACTCCCTGACGCTCCTCGCCCTTCTACCATCGCTACCTCAACAACCCCAACAACTTCTCATGATGTTGATGGTGTGATTGGCACCTTCCACGTTGTTGCTAAATCCATGTCATCCACTCAAACCAATCCCAAATCTATTGCTTCTAATGTTCAAAGTGCTCTAACTCGTACTCCTTCCACCGGAAAAACTTCTGAGGTTAACTCTGTTCAATCCGCCCCTACTGGAAAAAATAAATCTAAAAAAGGAAAGGGTAAGAATAAGGAGGATAGAGATAATAATCCGCAATCCGATAAACCCAAGACACAGTCTGTTGATGATAAGGATAAGTGTAAACCTTGATATCCTTGCCTTATCTGTGGTGATGATCACTACACGAAATATTTTCCGAGACATGTTGAGGTCACTAAGTTCCTTCAAGGGACCGGAAAGCCTTCCACACCTACCATTTTGTAACAACCTTTTCCTTCTCAACAGTAGGCCCAATTGGTCATTCATGACCAACCCTCTCCTTCCACCACTTTGTATGTCCTTATGTGTACTGGTAATTTTACCAAGAACGATGTTGCAATCACCACTTGAGCAAAATACTATTCTCCTTCAAAGGAGAAAGTTGATGATTTACCACCTTCATTGGTTCAACCGCCTCCCTCAAATTCACCTCCCAACAATCCTCTTCAGCTCGAATGATTGGGTTCCAATACATTTCTCCACCCTGCCCCAAAGGGCATTGTTCGGAAGTCTTCCTTTAATCGTCGCGTGTGTGCTGCTCAAAACTACAGCATTGTAGAAGACCTTGCGCAAGCACCCTCTGCAATGTCATCTCTCGAAGTCCTTCAAATTTTTTCCACTCAATGGAAGGCATTGTTAAAGGCCATTGGTGTAATTGATTCCACAGATATGAATTTGATAATATTTGACTTGGAATACCACATTCCAAGGCTACCTCCTCAATTAGCATTTCAGATTCAATTTGTTGTCGAGAACAAGAATATCTGTAGAACCGTTATTGACGAGGGTGCCTCGACATGTGTTATGTCAATTACTTGTTGGAAATCCATTGTCTCTCCTCCCCTCACCAAATCACACAATACACTTAAGGATTTCAATGGTTTTGGTTTTAAACCCTACGGTGTTTTTCCCTCATTGTCTATTACGTTGGAAGGAAAATCGGTCAATGTCGAGGTCAAGATCTTTGATGCACCTCTTGACTATAACCTCTTACTTGGCCGTAGCTAGATTGATTCCATCTGTGTCATCGTGTCTACCCTTTTCTGTGTGTTACATTTCCCACATCAAGGAAAAGTCGTTACGGTTGACCAACTGGCCTTTTTCAATTCCGATTGTTGTACTAGCAACGTACCCTTTATCTCGAAGACATCCCTTGGGTATGAGAATGTCGGTGTGGGTATTCTGAAAGATTCTACTTTAATGGGTACCTTCCCAATACCACCACCCGGTGTTCCACCTCCTTTTGTCACCTCAATCAACATGATTTCCACCTTTTTCCATGAAACCCCTACATCTCATGACCCGTGGATAGTACTCGATCCTTGTGATTATCTTCTCTATGGAGAACAAATTCCTTTAAGTCCAGTTGAATCTTCTTATCAATCCATTCAATCAGAAACCCCTTCTACACCTTCTCTATGTGATTCATCTCCCGATCCATTTCATGTGATATTTCCTACCGACGAGATGATCATGTTATTCATATCCATGGAAGACACCCCATGGGACGATGGACATCATCGTTCCATTATCTTCCTAGAACATCACAACATAGAGAGTTACCAATGGATTTCGACTTCGTCGACCATTGTTTTCATTTCCTCTATTCCTGAGTCATCCCACGACGTGCTATATGAAGGGAACCTAAGTAATATCTCACCCACTGTTCCTCTTGACATATCCATTAAACCTGGAATCGTCGAAAATGTTCACATCAGAGCCTCATGTTCCGTTGACGAGGTCGTCACTTATAAAGACATTTTTCAAGAATTTTGTGACGCTTTCCCTTGGATCTACGAAGAGATGTCGGGTATTGACCCTGATATTTGTTTGCATGAAATTAAGACCTACCCGGACGCTAAACCTATCCGGCAGAGACTTCGCCCAGTCCACCCTTGTAAAGTTGCTACTATCAAGCTTGAAGTTGAAAAAATTCTTAAGGCTGGATTTATTTATCCTGTGGCTTTAACCGATTGGGTCTCCAATCTAGTTCTGGTCAACAAGAAACAAGGCACGATCCATGTATGTGTAGATTATAGGGATATCAACAAAATCTTGTTCTATGAACAATTATCCAACCCCCTTCGTTGTCCAGATCGTCGACGATTGTGTCGAGAGCGAAATCTTCTCCTTAATGGATGATTTCTCCGGCTATAATTATATTAATATTTTTCCCACGGATCAAAACAAGACTGATTTCATTTTTCCTTGGGATACCTTTTCCTACCAGAAACTCCCTTTCAGTTTGAAGAACACTAGTGCGACTTTTCAACACACCATGTCTTATGATTTTCACGATATTAAGAACATAGTACAGTCGTATCTCGATGATCTACCGACGCATTCCATGCGTCACCAAGATCACACGGCCCATCTCTGAGCCATTTTCCTTCGTTGTTGTTACTATCTTATACGTTTGAACCCACACAAATGTGTTTTTTTTGTGGATTATGGCGGACTTCTAGGTTTTATTGTGTCACTTCATGGAATTAGGGTAGACCCTTTGAAGGTTGAGGCTATCCTTAATATACCTCCTTCTTCCACACTATGCCAACTTCAAAGTTTGCAAGGGAAGGCAAACTTTTTGCATCGATTCATTCCAAATTATGTTGCGTTAACACATGGTTTTACTCAATTGTTGAAGAAAGGTTACAAGTTTGTATGGGACGATACTACCAATAAATCCTTTGAAGATTTAAAACATTCCTTAACTCGTACACCACTGCTTTTCCCACCCGATTATAGTCGAGACTATTTCCTTTACCTCTCCTCTTTGAAATCTACCATTTCCATGGTTTTAGTCCAAGAAGATGATTCACACGACGAACATGCAATTTATTATTTGAGTCGGAGTCTCATGACTACAGAAGACAAATACCTACATGTGGAGAAACTGGCCTTGGCAGCTGTTCAAGTTGTCCAACATTTTCGTCATTATATCTTATTACGTAAGACCATTGTCACTTCTGATTGCAACCCTATGCAAAATATCCTTACGCACCAATTTCTAGGGGGCAAGTACTCCAAATGGATAGTGATTCTCCAGGAGTTCAACTTAGAGTTTGAACACACTAAGTCTAAGAAATCTTTGGTATTTTTTGAATTGATATGTGACCTTCCCTCGACTAATACAACAAATGTGGCAGAGGATTCCTTACCTAATGAATCCCAGTCCTTCCATGAAGTGACACAATAAAACCTAGAAGTCGGCCATAATCCACAAAAAAAACACATTTGTGTGGGTTCAAACGTATAAGATAGTAACAACAACAAAGGAAAATGGCTCGGAGATGGGTCGTGTGATCTTGGTGACGCATGGAATGCGTCGGTAGATCATTGAGATATGACTGTACTATGTGCTTAATATCGTGAAAATCATAAGACATGGTGTGTTGAAAAGTCGCACTAGCGTTCTTCAAACTGAAAGGGAGTTTCTGGTAGGAAAAGGTATCCCAAGGACAAATGAAAGCAGTCTTGTTTTGATCTGTGGGAAAAATATTAATCTAATTATAGCCGGAGAAATCATCCATTAAGGAGAAGATTTCGCTCTCGACACAATCGTCGACGATCTGGACAACGAAGGGGGTTGGATAATTGTTCATAGAACAAGATTTATTGATATCCCTATAATCTACACATACATGGATCGTGCCTTGTTTCTTGTTGACCAGAACTAGATTGGAGACCCAATCGGTTAAAGCCACGGGATAAATAAATCCATCCTTAAGAAGTTTTTCAACTTCAATCTTGATAGTAGCAACTTTACAAGGGTGGACTGGGCGAAGTCTCTGCCGGATAGGTTTAGCGTCCGAGTAGGTCTTAATTTCATGCAAACAAATATCGGGGTCAATACCCGACATACTCACTCATCGGTAAACCACCACCTCTGTCGCCTGTCAATGTCACATGGGATCCATGATGTGATAATCCCATAAAAAAATAGATATCCTCGATATCTAGAGTGGTTATGTGGGCTCCCACATGAAAAACCTGTTGATCCACATCCCACATGTGGACTAAATACTCAAGTAACCTCAGTTGGGCCCTCATACCCTGGATCTTAAAGAACTTCAGGAGACCGCATTGCCAGAGGGAATTAACTGTGTCTGGGTCATTCCTGGCGACGTAATCATCATCCTCCTGTCATGTCTCCCTCCACTCCAACATTTTGACAGTAAAAAAACTGCATTGGAGCCATAAGGAGAAGTCAGCATCTTTATTTCACTTCCTTGGATATTTTTATTGGTTGAACGCACATAAAGAAATTTTGAGTTTCACCCACCGCAAGTGAAGTTTTATACGTATTTTGGAACCTCCGCAGGTGAACCAAAGGCCTCCTACATAAACATATGGTTTCCACAGGGCCCGATATACGCCACCTGTGGCGGCCCCTATGCACACCTATTGACCTAAAATCCAACTCAAAAACTATTTTTTAACCAGTGAAAAAGAAAATTAATCCATGGAAAAGAAAGAGGACAAGAAGATTACCTCTTTATCGGAAGTCGTTCATCGAATGGTTTCTCATGCCTCCCGCAATTGACATAGGAATTTTGAGGTGAAAAAGGGTTTTTTTTGGACAAGTTTTGGGTAAAATGACAATGGAATGGTAAAAAAGAGTTTTCACCTATATTTATTCACTTTTTACTTTTTCATTGATATTTTTTATTATTTTATTCATTTTATATAAAACCTAATGTTCTTATGGTATTGTGAGTGTTGTAACTTTTTCTCAAATGAATGATCTTGGAGCCTGAACAATGAAATATGGATACTTTTCTTAATTTTCTTTTTACATTTTTCACATGTACAAATACTTTTTAGGTTTTTCAGAAAAAACCTCAAGCTCATTATTTTTTCATTCCCGCGTTCGTAAATCAATGAGAACGCAACCGAGTATACTTTTGTCACCTTTCCATACTCCTCATGGTAACACTAAAAGTGAAACTCATGGAGTATCATTTAATCTCTTTTCACGCTCCGTAAAAACGAAAATATTGTCGAGCAACCTTGTTCTTTTCATGCTCGTAAAAGTATTTGAAGAAAACATTTGATGGGTGGTAGGTTATCACTCTTTTGGTCTCATAGAACTAATTTACAAAAAAGGAACTGAGAGAGTCCTCTTTGAGTGTTTTTCAAACTCTCTAAACATGAAAAGCCCCCGAGTTTTCTCTCTTTGGACTCATTAAACAAACATCCAAAGACCTATATGGAACTGAACCACTCATTCTTAGGGTTCATTAAACATACTCCGAGGGACTCGTCCGAAGGATGAGATTACATCAACAAGCATATGTTATCTTCCCCAAGCTTGTGTAAAAATAAAGAGGTACTCACCAGAAATGTTGGGGGGAAATTTGGGAAAGAAATGTGTCTCTATATTTGTGTTAGTGGCAGTAATAGTCTCTCTTGAACATGACACCCCCTTCATCATTGAATCCGGGTTAGGAAATTCATTTGTCTCTCATTTGACCTTCCACAAGTTCATATCTTGGGTCATATTTGAGTCAATGTTTCCAAGACCATTGTCGTATCATTCATATGTTCAAAAGAAGTCCAACCCCACACAAGCCTTCTATTGAGTCAACCATCTATAGTTATCAATTCTTACCATGTCGGCCTTCCCTGTGTCAGTTTCAAATCATCTTCACACTTTGATCTACTTTAAATCTATTACTTATTTCATGTCATTGATGGGGGATACATCAAGGCCCTCTTGTGATGAGTCTTTTCATGTCGAGTTCAACTCATTATCTAGGAATAAGACCTAGAAATCAATTAGTACCTTAGAACCTGCATGCCTCAATGGCAGGTTTTTTCACTTTCGATAGTGGGTTCACATCATTGACCCCTGATTGAGAGATTCTATCGAGTGCTCAACTTCAACTCATTTATTCGCATTCATTAGATTGTACTAAGGTACCTTGGGCGTTATTGACATCAATGGTGATTTCCCTTGCACTTGTTAATGGTTTTCATCAATGGTCGATAATCAAGTGGTTTCTACCATGTTCGACTCCAACACTTGTAATCGCATGGTTAGATTTGTACTTATGAACGATGGGATTGAAAACCCTGGACCTCATTCTTTCGATCCAGGTTGTGACGGAGTATTTATGATTTGTATTGACACATAGATCCACTTTGTATGTCTCGTGGCTATGTCCGAATCTGAGTTTTTCTACAAGCATAGATCCATAGTGTATTTCTGGTGGCTATGTAGAATCTTGGTGACATGAATCCACGGTGTATGATTGGTGGTCATGACTGACATTTATGATTTAAATCACTTGTAGTCTGAGCATGGGAATGCGTACCTCATAAATGGTATAATATTGCGCAGATTCTTGGTTGTTTGCATGTTTCCGATTGGTGCGCTCCTTGTTTCCGACACACACACATATTCTACAAAGTATTTCAGTTGTCACAAGTTCCAGCCTCATACTTTGGGGGGCATTCTGTTACACATTATTTTAGTCACCCTGGTGATGTTTCTATAGCATGTGTTCAGGCTTCCAAAATAACCTTTCTTCATGAGAAAAGTGACTAGCTCCCTCTTCTACAAAACTTATTTTTAGAAGGTCATCGCAGGCTAGTAATAAGGTACATTGAAGAAATGCCTGATTTCCGCAAGCTGTAATGAATTTGCTTGCAACGTTTCCACATGTTGCACTATAGCCAGGGTGCAACGGCATTGGAAGACTGAGAAAAGGGACGAAGTTCACGAAAGTTCTAGAAGGGATATTCTATAATATTAGGTGGCATCTGTATGGTTAGGATCCTACTCGCTTCTCTGATTTTGTGGGATCATCCTAATCTCTTTAACCATCTCTCTTTCTCCTATATAATGATGGATTTCTCATGGAAAAGGTTAAGCAAGAGAAAACAAGATCAAATAAAGAATTTATGAAGGAATAGGATGAAAATTGTGTGAGGGTTTCTATCTCTATTGATGCTTGAGGTCTTCATCTATCTATCAAGTTATTGTGGATCCTCTTCATGCAAGTTTGGAGCAAGTGTGTGTGTTGGAGCAAAGGGTCGTTGAAAGGGAACCTTGCAACATCAAGGTTGTTTGGTTTTATCTTCCACTTTTACTTAATATAATACAGTGGCATGTTTCTTTCCTATAAGATCATTCTCATTTTATTACATGACTCCTTGATCACATGTGTAAGTTTTCATTGAATATACTATTTTTTCTTTCACTTTGGTTGGTTTGTGTTTCATTGTAGATCCAATATCACAAGAGCACCAGAGCAGAGCAGGAACAACAAAGATATAAGGAAGAGATATTCAAAGGTATGTCATTCATCTCTTGTTTGATAGTAAACTCAATGATTAAATCTTAGGGAAAGTGTCATGTCCTGTTTTGTTTTGTTCTAGATCCAGGTGGATCTAGGGAGATCAATTTATGTCTGCATTCACCGATTTATCCAATAACACTAGGTTCCTCCAGCCTAGACCATTTATCAACTTCTACTATGTTTGTGAGTTCTAAATTTACTATAGATGGGAAACTCAAATAAATTTTAAACCCAAATCAAAGTAAAAAAACACAATCAAAACCAAGAATTCCTTATGGGAAAGAAATTATAAAAACCCTAGGGAGATCCTACAAACAATTTCCCCAACATATAAGTGTTCTAATTGGTCAATTCCCCTTATGCCAACATAAGAGTCCAATTTATACCATGAGAAGGTATTTAGTTCATCAGTGATAGAGACCAAGGTTGAAAAAGTGTATGGACACCATGATCTCCATTCAAGAGAATTCATTTTGTGCATTTATTATTTTTGGGGGTGCATTTTAGAGGTGCTCACTAGTTGCATGAAGGAGACTTGTGATTAACATGCATGTTTCTTGAGGCAAATTCATGTACATCAAGTTAATGGATTAAAAATATATGAAGTAAGTGGATAAAATATGGAATTATCATAAATAAGTTTCCAATAGAGTATCACTAATCAAGGGAGATGAATGAAGCTATAATAGATGACCTCTAATGTATGAGGTCAGAAGGGAATTTGATTGTCTAAATACATTATAAAACATAGAGGAAGATGACAAGTGAACCCAAGTGGAGCATAAGAAACTTGGGGTCTAAAAGGTACCTACAAAAAAAAATGAAAAGCATCAGATGAATTTATCCCTTAAGGTAGGCATACCCATGCTCAAGTGGATAATAAACATGACTACAAAATAAAATACACTACACACATATATGAACTATATATAAAATTAAATATCATTACCATGATATAATGCATAGTGGATCCATTTCAAAATGGTATCATAACCATGAAAAAATATAGAGCGGATTTACATCTTAGTATACATCAAGAGAACAAATAGAATTGTAAAGAGTACAATCTTCATTATCCAAACGTACCAATGTAAAATACAATAGGTGGTACTATATAAACAAATCAGGTAGTGGCATAGAAAGTAAAATTCCAGTACAATCCAAGGTATTCAACCAACTCCACCACAAGTATGGATCTACATCATGTGAAAAAATGATCTGAAGTCAAACATGGGATAAATTGTCTGATCATTGATTATTGATGTGTATCATTGATATATGTGAGGTAACCGATCGATGATGATAATGGTATCCAAGGTACCTAGTACATTATAGCAAGTGAAAATACATGTGTTGATGTTGAACACTTCATGTAGAATCTACCAATCAAGGGTAATTGAGGTATACCCACTTTTCATTGTGAGTAAACATGCCACTAATCATTGCAAGCTCCAAGGTACTATGAAGGTCTCTAAATATTGTTCCTAGATAAAATGAGTTGGTTTTGATAGGAAGAAATATGTTGGAAGGATGGAATTAAGGAATATCTCATCAACCAACATGAGAAAGTATCAGGAATATGATATGGTTTGAAGGTATTAGACAATGATTGAAAAGGACATGGCACCAAGTATGTTTTCCAAATGGGCCAAATGAAAATGGTACATAATGAAAAACCTCTAAGAAGAAACTAATGATGAATATCAATATCATAGGTGAGTCATTCCACCAATGATGAAAATGGAAACAAAGGAAAAACACAAATCCCTCTATGTGAATAAAGGTTTTTTTATCAAGCATAGGGAAACACTCAATAAACAACCAATGGTTTGTGTCATCTAATGAGCTCAAGGCAACCTAGCAATGTAGAAAATAAGTTCCAAGGTGATAACGACTCTATGTCTATATTGCATAGTAATGTGTCATGATCAATAGGACAAGACTCTCCTATGAGAAATAAATGATAAACCATCCCACTCTAGCATGAGTAAACACTACTTATGTTGATGAAATAAGAAAAACTTGACAATAAGGAAGGATGGAAAGGATGGTCAGTAAATATGAAGAATAATTGACTTAGGCTAGAACATAATAATGACACAATGGTGGCTCGGGAAACAACTGATGCCAAAATACCAATGATATAAACCATTAATGTAGAAGTCCCTAGCATATATTCCATAGTGATTGGAAGATTAACCAAACAAAGGAATAAAACTCATAATCATGGTATAGCTCCCAAAGCACTAAGACCCAACTATAACGAAATGACTCAAAATAGGTGCTTTGTTCAAGGGAGACATGACTTTATTACTTCCACATATACAAAGATATTGATTCCCCCCACCCTTTTTACAAACATTATATTTTGTGGTTACTTAATTACATAAATTGATCACTAAGATATATGTGTGTTTACTTAACAAGTATTATGAGCCTTTCTCTTATGGCATATGATGAATATTTTTTCATTTGTAGTGATGCGAATTGAATCATTATTAAATTTATGATGGTGTATATGTATCCTTGACATTATACTTCTTCTTATTATGATCCATGTAGTTATAATGGATCATGTTTTTCACTCACACACACACGTTATTATTAGGAAGGCTAACCAATTACAGGTTGAGATATTGATGAAGAGACATGAATCACATCCAAGGGAAAGGGAGCCATGTTCAATGAGGGTCACTACATTATTGTAGTTCAGAGGAAAACTTAGGAAGGGAAAATGACTTGGAAGATTTATAATAAAGTTAATTGGGGTAAAAAGGATCAAGGGGAATGAGAAGTAGTTTACTTTTACTCCCTTCTTTACACTTGTAATTCCACTCATAAGCCCAATTTTTCCCCACAATAGATCTAATAGGGGGGATGGATGGTCAAGAGCCAATATCAGGAGAGGTATTACACTTGAGAGATTTTAAAAAGATATGCTTGAGTTAGGGGGATATCTTATGAGAGAATTTTTGATATTCTACTTAGAGAGAGAGAGAGAGATCTATTTTCTAAATTGTGATGTTGGGGAGTAGACTGGTTTGTTTTCTAACCTTGTCTAAGTGGATTTATGAGGCTAGGAATGTACTTAACCAATGAGGGGTACTAATGCTCATTTCTACCTAGAAATTATTATTTTGGGCCCTTGGAATACCACTATCATGTATGATACTTACCTAAATAGGGATATTCATTTAGGGATAGGGTGGTAGTAAGATCCGTATAGAGGGATACCACTACCAAGTATGCTACTTAACCAATTGTGGGATTTGACTAGTAGTAGCATCCTTGCACACCATAACCTTGAGGGGTTTGGGGGTGTTGTAAGAGTAGTAGCCTCTCCACCACACAATGGTTGATTAGCGGGATGCCTAATCATTATATATTTTCTATGAGTTTGAGTGAGCCATCTATTGATTTCTTTATATTTACTAATCCATTTCATCATTGATATTGATCTTTACTCAAGGAGTAGTACTTGATTCAGGTGACTACATTGGTTAGGTGGAAAATTGACCCTTGGGTGCAATTTCCTCTTAGTTGATGATTTGGTTGTGGAGTATTGGTTTGGAATAAAGGTTGGTATTCAATTAAGTGAAGGACTGATAGGTACTTAATTTGTTTTATTTTCCATTTCTATTTTTATTGCATTATGAGTTACTTGTTTGTCAATATGAAAATAATGTTTAATAGTTGAAATTGTCTTGTTGGTTATATTTCCATACATGTTGTTCTAGAGATTGATTAGATTGAGATTGAGATTGCTAGTATAGATATAGAAGAGGGAAAAAATGTATGTGTTTAAATAGGTAGTGACCCTCCTAGGAAGGAGGGATATTGCAAAGTGGTTCTAGAGCCTGCTTTCCCACAACTTGGTACCTATGAAAGAGTTGACAACTTTGTTGGATTAAAACAAAGTGAAGGGAACCCTTTAACCTTGAGTGGGGTACACCAATCAAGGGTTTCTAATTTGAAAAAAAAAAAAAAAAATTATTATTTCTTTGATTTGTTTGTAATTTAGTTTTTTTTTCTCTATGTTTGTTTTTTGTTTTCTTCAATCTTTTCTTTCTTTCTTTTATTTTCTTATTATTATTTTTATTTTTATTATCTTCTCCTTTAATTGAAATTCCATTAATATATTAACATATTAGTTATTACCTTGACCTAGACATAGTGTATTTAATTCTATGGTCGATTCCCATGTCACTGCAAGTATATTAATAATAGCCATGCATATAATGAAGAATAACTAAATTTTGCTTTCCTTTCCTAAAAATTGAATGATCAAGTAGTTTAAGGTTTAGTGTTTTTAGTATAACATGTAATAATTTAAATTACAAGATG
>ML799517.1:156175-175998 GCA_009831015.1 Picea engelmannii | reverse complement strand
GAGAGAGAGAGAGAGAGAGAGAGAGAGAGAGAGAGAGATCATTAACGATCCATAAAAATAGGTGCATAGTACATAAATAAAGTCCATCACACTATGTTACATGACTGTCCAAAACATGCACTACTATTGGTTTATCAAACAAACTACATCACAAGATATCCATGCATTAATTACAGCATTTCACATGATTAGGGATGCTATGTTAGAATTCAATATACATTGCCTTATTAATGTGGATCATATCCCCATTATTAGTTGGGACTGAGTTCCACTCTCGATTTCATCTAAATATCTAATGGTAGGTTTTCCATCAATAGTTGGTAAACCAAAATACCCTACTAACCATCCAAATAAATGTTGAAATCAACAGGAAATTATATGAATCAAAAAAACATAACCAAACCACAACATTAACCTACATGTATGCAATACCTACCTAAGATCAAGTAATAAGGGTGTCTATATATCACAAGGAATGTGTATAAAAGCATGAGCAATGTAATAGGATTAAAATATGGAAGAGGAAACCTATTACCAAGAAGTTAAATATAGGATTGAAAATCTCTTCATCCACCATTATTCCTTTCAACACTTGCTTTCATATTTATAAGCTGCTTTCATATTTATAAGCCACGATGACCATGACTATGAAAACAATTATCCTAAACTTAATATGTTACCTAACCAAACCTTCAATACAATAATCATACTTGAAAACATACCAAACAACATCCATCCCTATGCTTTACTTCTTTTCAAAAAAGGGCTAGAAACAAATATGTAAGCCATGCATGAATTCAAAACAAAAACGTATACCTCTATAATAGCATGTGAAATGGTTTTTGTACTAGCATCATGTATATTTACCCTTTTTCACATTCATAACAAAAGGAGATACACATATGACCTCCTAGAATAGAATGCAAATCAAAACAAATCTAGTAAGTCAATAATAAAGGGCAACTAGTATGGTTGTAGCATACTTAATGTATTGCAAAATAGCTCAACTATATATATACTAGGAGCCAATCGATTGTGCACAAGGATAACATTGTGCATACAAAAACAACAATATTCTATACCCATTGCATAATATGGTCATTATAATAGAGGACATCAAACCCATCAGTAATATCAACTAAAAAACATTTGTTATCAATCCAAACCCTTGATTCCATTTTAATAATATAGATAATTTACCACTCAACATGTCATGTCCTACACTTCATGCCATCAAGAGAAAAGTCCACCATGATATGATACTAAAAAATGCACATAAGAATTAGATGTATGTCATGTAAGTGTTGGGTTTCAAACCACTAGACTCCCATAAAAAATCAATTGCCAAACCATATGAAAATAATGTTAGAAGGTTCAAGTCAATGCTAGGTTAGGAAATAAATTGAAATAAGAAATGGCTTGGACCTTTCATTTTTTTTAAACCATTGTAATACCCCTAGGATGAACACCAACTATAAATGTAAATACAAATATACTTAGGCTGGTGAGCCAGTATGCAGAAATGACATTATGTCTGTGATGTAAAAGTAAATGTTTTCACATGCAAATATTAATGAAAAGTATATCACTACGTGTAGACCAACCATGTAAAAGAGTAAGAGGGACTAAACTCCACTAGTTAGTGAAAGGGGGCTAAAATTTAAGGATGAGGGGTTAAGCTAGGGAGATTAAGCCAAAAAGGAATATTATATTAATATTCCCTAAAGTATAAAATATGGATAATTATTTTATCCTAAGTTATAAGGACGGGGACAAGTGGGCCAAAGTATCTCTCAACATGACAAGTGTCAAATTAGGAACATGCATACAAAGAGTTTGGACTTAGTGCATTTTCCATCATTCCATCATTCCTCCATTTTGGGGGGGCACTCATAGATTTTAGCTTTCCTCCATACCTCTCTGTCACTAGTAGCATACATGTACCTTACCTGAACCAGTACTGTACATGTACTTGTACCAGTACCTGGTTAACTTAGGAGCTAGACTGAAGAAATGGGTTGTCGGGCCCGTGGGATATTGAAGAGGCGGGTTGTCAGGTCCACGTGAGAGAATTTTTGGGAACTGAGCTCCCAAAGGTGCTAGACTACTACTACAAAGCTCTTAGACTACCTGTCTGACTTGTTGTTGAAGCCCCGGAAAGGAAATGGGGCAGCCAAAGGACTCTTGAGCAGAGAAGGGGAACATTTTCTGGGGTGGGACAGGTATGTGGGGAATGAGAGACTATCGATTGTCAGTTAGATTTGGAACCTATGAGGGAGTTTTTCCTGTTGTCTGAGATACATCAATCTGGTTAAGAATTCCTTTACCTGGGTGGAGTTTAGTCCTAGCTCGGACGTGACCCACTGTTGAGACCTCTGAGCAGCGTGGTCTAAGGATGGGAGGAACGTGGAAGGTATGCACACAGTTGGTGGTATTTTTATCAAAGATAAGTATCAATTGTGTGTTAAATCATGTGTTGCATCATTATTTATGCATTTTGGGGGGGCTTTTCCTGTGTATGTTGCATGTGGATTTCTATTATTATTCTGTAAGAATATGTGTATTTGTCTAGTATTTGTATGTTTAAATTTGGTATATATTTCAAAGAATTCTACGTGGCATTGTCCAACAGTTGGATGTTGGGGATTCTACAATATGGTATCATAGCTCCATTTTTCAACACTAATCCTAGATGGGTCGAGAAAGTTGAAATTGAAGCGAAATTTCACAGAGAATTGAAGTTACAGGGTGTCAGGAGGGCATTGTGAGAACACTTTGACTGTGTTCAAAATCTCAGTAGGTGTATCGGTTCGAAAAATCAAGAAGAGGCTAAGAATTCATCCCTATAGTAGAGATATCAAAGTTCAAGCCTTTGAAATATTTAGAAACCACAACAGTCGTTGATTTTGGGCTGCAAAATTAGATCTAGGTCGTTGGATTGAACCCAGACGAGAGGAGAGGGCACTGCAAAGGAGATTAGATCACATCCATTGGATTTGAGAGAGAGAGGAAGAGGGTTGTTGATCAAGGTTCTCAAGTCATAAGTCTTGGCCAAAGCAGAGTGTATCTCATCTGTAGATCCCATTATGGAATCTGAGTCGTAGATCTCACGGCTCGACGATTCGACACTCCGATAGAATTTTGTCCTTGTGTTGCTACAAGGAGAAATCCCCAAAGCCCGGAGTCCCGAAACAGATCTCATTCATATATCTCATAGTGAAGCAAGGGTCACTGATCGGTATCCCTTCGGGGTTCATCTATCTGGTAGATTTCGAAGGTAGCCATTGGAAAGTAGTTAATGCCTCGAAGCTCCGAAGTACCAGAGTAAATCCTGACCATTGGTTGTCAGGTACACATGTCAGCATATTATCAAGTATTAGGCCCTCCGGAGGATTGTGGGTGAAATTTGTTTTGGTGCAGAAAGTCCCGAAGCCCCGAAGCCCGGAGTCAATCCTGGTCGTTCGTTGATAGGGACACGTGGACCGTGGATGTCTTCCCTTCGCCAATTCAGTGTTCGGTAGTTTGGAAAGTTGGGAGTGATTAGAAACAAGAACCTATGAAGCCCGAAGTTTCAGAGTGTCGGAGTAATGAAGCTCCAAATAGCACATCTCCAGGAGTTCACCAGTTTGAAATTCAAGGGAATCGGAGTGTGTTGTTGTTAAAACCTCTGAATTCTGAAGTTCCAGAGCGTCGAATTAACGAAGCTATGGATAGTGCCTCTCTGGGAGTTCGTCAATTCGGCATTCAAGAGAATTGGAGTGTGTTGTTGTAAGAACCTATTAATCCCAAAGTTCCAGAGCATCGGAGTAACAAATATCCATATAACGTCTCTCCAGGAGTTTTCCAGTTCGGCATTTGGGAGAATTGGAGTGTGTTGTTTTTAAAACCTATGAAGCATGAAGTTCCAGAGCGTCAGACTAACAAAGCTCCAGATAGCACCTCTTCAGTAGTTCTCTAGTTTGGCATTCGGGGGAATTGGATTGTGTTGTTGTTAAAACCTCTGAAGCCCAAAGTTTCGGAGCATCGGATTAACGAAGCTCTGGATAGCGCCTCTCCAGGAGTTCACCGGTTTGGGGTTCGAGAGAGTTGAGGTGTTCTTTTGTAAGAACCTCTGAAGCCCAAAGTTCCAGAGAGTCATAGTCCCAGAGCTCTGAATAGCACCTTGTGGCTAAGCGTCTGGTCCTTGCCCATGCTCATATGAGGTTTCCTCCTAAGTAAAGGGGCTAGCACCTGAAATTTGATTCTAAGGTAAAAAGGGGCTTAGAGAAAAACACCTGCAGGATTTGTTTTGTTAGACCGCATAATGAAATAAAAAATGGCCTATGTACATTATGAGAGGATCCAACAGGGATCCAAGAGCTAATTCATCTCCGAAGAAGAATAACACATGTACAAGTATTTCCCTCACAAAAAGGACAATTTTCAAATAACCATAAATTTATGCTCAAGACTCAAAATTGAGCATGGAAGGAGGAATTATAAAGGTCTTGGAAAGTAGAATATAATTATTCACCCAGAAAATTGAGCTGGATAGCCAATTTTTCAAGAAATCAGAAGAAATAATTTGGATGCATTATTGAATCCGAATTGTTCATAATTTCATGAATTAGTTAAATCAATTAGCTAACAAGTTTTGTTGGTTGCACATTTTATAGAGTTAGCATCAATTAAATCAGAATAGGATCATCACCGAGTTTAGAATCATGGAAGATACACAGGGGGCTTACATCCAGGAATATGATATCAGAGGGATGTATGTCAATATGGGTAATGAAGGTACAAACTCAAATTTACATGGAGAAGGAAAGGAAGAAAACACAAAATTGGTAGAGACCATTAAAAGTTTGCAAAAGGATGTCCAAAGTTATAAATTTTATAATGAGAGGCTTATGAAATCCAAGGAACAACAGGAGGACTTCAACATAAAGTTAATGCAGAGCTTGGGTAGAATAGAAAATAAGATGGATAAGGAGAATAACTCAAGCAAATCAGGAAGTCATGGGTCTCATGATGAGAGGAGAAGAGTAAGAAGTGTTGGTAGACATCACCATCACTCCCCAAGGAATTCCACTAGGAGAGCACATAGTAGATCAAATCCATCCCATGTCAGGAAACACAAGAGGAGGTTTGGGGTGGATGAGCTACAAGGAGAAATGAAACAAATCAAGCCTCCTACATTTGATGGTGAGAACAAGAAGGATGAATATGCAGAGACATGGATGTTAGGCATGAGGAAGTATTTTCAATTGCATAATTACTCTTCACACACAGAAGGAATAATTTCCATCTATCATCTCAAGGGAAAGGCATCCATGTGGTGGGACCAATTTGTGCAGGTGCAACACATTTATGAGAAAAATGTTGCTTGGAGTGAATTTAAGAGGTATTTTCAAAATAAATACTTGACTAAGAGATAATATGACAAGAAAATGAAGTTGATTGAACTCAAGCTTGGGAGTATGACCATAGATGAATATGAAAGAAGGTTTTTAGAACTGCTAAAATATGTTTCTTTCATCAAAGAAGAGCCAGTTAATATTCAGAGGTATTTGAGTGGGATGCCATCATTTATCAGTGACAAGATACAATATGATGATCCCAAAACATTGGAGGATACCATAAGGTGAGCTAAATTCCTTTATGATCAACATAAAGGAAGGCCAATTTTCCAAAAATCATGGGAATACAAGAAGAAAAACAAGATGGAACAGAGGAAAAAGGGGACTAAGCCACCATTATTTAGAAATAATCCTCAGGGATAGCCAGATTCTAGAGAACCCATAATGATTGAGATAGGGGGAAAATACCAAGGAAACCACCTATTAAATGTTGGGGTTGTGGGGGAGATCATATGTATAGAGATTTTCCTCGTAGAGGTGAAAAAGTGAGGAATGTTCACAATGTACAGCAAGCTAATATAGTGGAGGACATGGGAAGAAATGTACCTAGAATCTATGCATCCCTGGACAACAAGCAAGTTGAGTTGCAGTCACATATGATTGAAGTGTAAGGTAAGATCAACAACCAAACCATTGTTATTTTAATTGATTCAGGAGCTATTCATAGTTATGTAGATCCTAAGATGGTGGAAATATTGCATTTTCCAAGAAGCAAGCATGGAAATATTGGTCTGTGTAGCTAGCTACCGAAGCTAAAAGAAAAATAATGAGATGGTTAAGGCATGTCCAATGGACATGAATTGAATGAACACCAGGGCATATTTGAACATCATAACTTTAGGTTTCTATGATTGTCTAATTGGTATGGATTGTTTGGAAAAACACCATGTTATCCTAGACTGCTATAATAAGGAATTTACTTGCTTGGATGAGGAAGGGAACCTAAGGACAATACAGGGAATTCCCAGGGCAGTAATCGTCAGAAAAATTTCAGCATTACAGCTGAAGAAAAGTTACAGAAAGGGTGTCAAATATTTGCATCACATATGGAGAGACACCTAAAGATAAGGTTTCAAATATTGAATATTATGCAGTCCTAAAAGAGTTTGAAGATTTATTTAAAGAAATACCAGGATTACCCCCTAAAAGAGACATTGATTTCTCCATCAATCTAATTCCTGGAGTAGCCCCAGTATCCACAAGGATGGATGTGTTTGATTGATTGTCTATTATGTTTATTTTTTTTAAGAAACTAAAGAGAGTCAAAAGGGGTCCCACCTATTAGTTATTATTTAATAAAAGACCTTTTATTATTATTTTTAATAATTATTCCCCTAAACTAAAAGTTAGTTGAGTTTAGTTAACTTGACTAAATGAGGTAGTTGAACTACTTCAACTAATTTGGAATGCATAAAAGAAAAATGAGAAGGAAGAACAAGGGGAGAATAGAAGGAAAAAACATACTAAGGTTTGCTCTTCAGTTTTATTGAGATAGTTCAGTTTTCATTCATTCTTCAATTCATTAAAATCCTAATTCTCTTTTATGATAGCAGGGTCCTATTGTAGACAAAAAGGTTCAAATATGAATCATATCATTCAAATGTTTGTTTTCAGAGGTGTTGATCTATCTTTGATAGTCTGTGTAGACTTGTTTGTTTCTGAATTAAATTTCATGATTGATAAAGGATATTGTGCAGAGTCAAGTGGGAAGCAGTATGTGGCAAGTTGATCCAGATTTTAAAGTTCATTTTTTACTTCTTGTCAGAGTCCTTTTGTATGGTTTTCATCAGGGATATCTAAGTTTGACCTTGGTCCATACCCCCACAGGGATTTTGTAAAGAGAACGATTATTTTGATTTCTTGGAATGAAATAAAGTGATTGATATTCTGTCTCATCTGTGTTAATATGTGACTTGGTATTTTTTCTTTTTCTCTCCACGTTTACTTTTGAAATATGATATATTCAAAAAAAATTATAAAAATGTTATATTTTGCAACAATCTTTTATTTAATAAAAATCATCCTAAGCCCTTGTAATTAATACTTGTGAATTTGGAAACACGTTTTGAGGCTATAAACATAGGGTAACATTCTCGGTTATCTTTCCTTAGCCAAGCAAGATTCAAAAATGTTTGAGTAAGATAAATTCATATCTTTTCCTCAACATTTATTTGGCAACCATACTAGGGAGATATTCAATATCTCTCTGGTTGATTTTAAGCTTGATTTTCATTGAATATATTTATATTTCTGATATTATTTCTTTGAATGTTTCTTTTCTTCATGACTGTACCTATTGCAAGGCATCCCAATATTGAGACCGGTCTTAAAGATCAGACCAAAATTGCTTTAACCTTGTTTAATACCATCTTAGAGACCGCTAATACTCGAGTTGATCTTGAATGCTCATGGGAAGCACTTGAACAAGACATAAGTTTCCAAGAACGTTGGGAAGCTAGGCAGAGAAAGCTTAGGAATCAGATTTAGTTTTCTTTTTCCTACAATCTTGATCTTTTTTTCATGTCCTTAAACCCTCGTATCTATAGGAGAAGAAGAGGTTTATCACTTGAGATTAATCCTATTGCTGAAATAGGAAGAAGAAACATTGTTTTGTCAATCCAACAAAGTACTCTAAGGAGAAATTTGTCTAATTCATCGAGTTCATCTTTCTCACCCTTAACTATCGTTAACAAGATGGCATCTAATGGTGGCTCTGGTGGCACTGGAGGTGCCTCTTCATCTCAACCTTCAGCCTCGTCAATGATTGGTAGCTTGTATAGTCATCAAGTCTCTGTCCAGTCTACCATAAACCTCGCTAAAGTCATAAAAAAGTATGGGCTTTTTCGGTTTGAAGAAGATGCTACAACTACTATGTGGCATGTTTCCTCCCCTCTCAACCTAGCCCCTGCTACTCGTCCACTTCCTAAATTCAAATAGAATATCCCTAGGTTTTCAAGTAATAACACGGTCACTACGAATGAACACTTGGTGGCATTTTCTAATTCCTGTCACAACATAGGAGCCAATGACAATGACACTTGTATGCTCTTATTTGTGAATTCCCTTGAAGGGAAGGTTGCAGCCGATTTCTTTGACCTTCCCCCTAAGATTATTTATACTTGGGAGGAGTTAGTCTATTGTTTCAAGTCTACCTATGGGAAATCCAAAAGCCCAACCAAGTAGTTACGGGAGTACAATAACATCACTTATGAAGATGGTGAAACTATCAAGTCTTTCAACTTGTGTTTCACCAAATTATACAACCAAATCCCTGAAATCATTCTCCCTCATAACCAAGCCACTGTCATGCATTACTATAATTCTTTACCTTCCCCCTACCGTCATAGGCTTGAGGAAAAGGCCATTGATAACCTTGGTTCTGCTCTACATTCTTGTTTAGAGTATGAAGAACAACTCAAAAGAACATGTCTTCCTAAGGGAGACTTAGTTAAACAGATGGATATGCCCACCCTCTTACAGCTTGTACAAGACATGAATAATTGAATGATAGTGTATGAGAGGAAAGGAAATGTCCCCTCTCTTACCCCTGGGGCCTCATCTTCTTCTTCACCACCTTTAAATAATTTTAATGAAAATAATTTTCAACCTAAAGCTATCACGCCTCTTAGTTGGTGTAACTTAAGCGAGGAAAACCATGAGGAAAGTACATGTGAAGTAAAGAAGAATGCTAGAGATAAAATCTTTGGTAAAATACCTAAAACTACTATTCGTGTCCTAGAATTTGCAGATCCAGAGGATGTTATGATCATAAATACTCGGAATAAATCCTATGCTCCAAAAGATAAATATGATCCTCCTTGCACTTCTTCAAGACCAAGTTCAGATTCACCAGCTGCTACTGTTCAGGTTTCTAAATCTCCTGACACTCAAGAAACTACCTCCCCTCTTCCCTCTTCCAAATACAACATTCTCAATCAATTGACTAATATTAAAGTTGATGCTACCTTCTTGGACATGGTTGTCATCCCTGAACAACAAAAGCACCTGAAAAATTTTATGGAAGGAAAAGATTCCATTGTAGCCAACCTCTCTGAAGAGGTATACGAAGACGATTCAACTGTAAATAAAGTAGGTGTACATAAATTTAGGCACCCTGTAAAAAAAATACCGTTTTATATTTCTGTAAAGATTATGGACAAGATTTTCCATTGTTGTCTCATTGACGACGGTTCGGGACCAAGTGTAATGTTGAAGATTATTATGGAAGAACTAGGCTTGTCTTGTACAAATGAAAACGCCAAAAGCATGCTCTCTTATAATAGTTTACAACAAACGACCATAGGTGAAATCAAGAACGTGACCTTGGTTTTGTGCACACATCCTGAAATAAGGACAACCCTTAATATTCGGGTAATTGATATGCCAGTGAGTAATTACTCGATCATGTTAGGAAAATATTGGCAAGCTTTGACAGGTGGATACCTCTCACTCGACGGGACACACTTATCTATTCCTTGGAATGATAAAAACACCGTAGTCTTAAGGGAGGGAATAATTTCTCCTTACATATAAATCATCCCACATCCTAATGTGAATTATATCGAGGAGGAACTAGGAGTGTACTCCATCTTTGTTGATGAGGACAACACTCCCTTGGAAAAATTCAACATAGAGGATGGGATGTGGCATATGCACTTTGATGGTTCATGCTTCAATGAAGGAAACTGAGATGGTATTATCTTGTACTCTCCTGTGGGTAAAATTCATAACGTTGCCTATAGGTTAGAGTTTGCTTTCATAAACAATGTCACTAAATTTGAAGCGCTACTGCTAGGAATTGAAAATTCCTATAATCTAGGTTGTGGTCACCTTACAGTTTTTGGGGATTATGTACTTGTTGTAAACCTTGTATGTAAGATATATTCTCCTAGCAACAATTTAATGAAACGTTACACCCAAACTGTTTGGGCACTTATCTCAAACTTGCTATCTTTCAACATCACTCATGTTAAAAGGGAACTAAATTCAATGGTTGATAGGTTAGTTGTTTTTGCAACCTCTCCTACTCGGAAAATTCTGCCACAAAGACTTGATTGCACCTTTCAATATTTGTATCATCTGCATATCCATGAAAATATAGATTCATGGCAGGTCTTCCCTAGTGATGATAGCATCTGTTCTTTCATTCAAAATGAACCTTATAAGCCTAAGGAAATTATATCCATAGAAGATAACAAAATTGCAAAGGGCTTGACTCCTCTATAAAGTTCATTTTCATTGAGTGATGTAGGAAACAAAGAAAAACATAAATAAGAGGAGTCGAAAAAGAAAGTGGGTGAAACCATTTCCTTGAACATTGGAACACCCGAGTCTCCAAAGAACGTTAAAATAGGTGCCCAATGTTCTGATGAAGAAAAATTGAAGTTCACTAAGTTGCTTGGTGAATTTCAAGATTTTGTTTTCTTGGTCTTATGAGGATATTCATGGTTTTGATCCCACTATTATACAACATTCCATCCCTATCAAGGAAGGAATAAAACTAGATAGGAAAAAACAAAGACCCATTAACCCTGCACTGGAAGCAACTATTCAGAAGGAGTTGGGAAAACTCTTGAAGGTTGGGATAATTTTCCATGTTAAGTATTTTGAGTCGTTTTCTAATTTGGTTCTCGTTTGGAAAGCAACAGGTCAGATCATATCATGCGTTGATTTTCGTGCATTGATATGGCCAGTGTTAAATACCATTTTCCTCTCCCTAATATGGAAATGATTTTGCAGCAAGTTGCAGGGTCACGGATGATGTCCTTACTTGACGGGTTTTTTGGTTACAATCAAATCAAGATGAAAAGGAAAGATAAATATAAAACCACTTTTATTACTCATTGGGGCACTTTCTCTAATGAACGTGTGCCTTTTGGGTTATCTAATGTAGGTGCTACTTTTCAAAGAGCTATGCAAATAGCTTTTGACGATTTGATCGGTAAAATTATTCAAATTTATCTTGATGACTTAACTGTGTATTCTAAAAACCGATCAGATCATTCCAGTCATCTTAGAAATATTCTCATGCGATGTAGGAAATTTGGCATTCCTTTAAATCCTTCTAAGTATATTTTCAGCATTACCAAGGGCAAGCTCCTTGGACACATTGTCTTGGATTCAGGAATAAGCATTGATCCCGAAAGGATTGTTGATATCCTAAATCTTCATGCTCCTACTACCAAGAAGGAGGTTCAAGCCTTTATGGGTGTTATTGACTTCGTATGTAGTTTTGTTCCTGATTTTGTTGTAATGGTCAAGCCAATTCACAATCTCCTTACACAAGATCGTTCCTTTTCTTAGACAGATGATGTTGAAAATGCTTTCATAGGAATCAAGAAAGCAATCAGCTATGCACCATGTTATAACCCTATATTTCATAGGATCAGATGATTATTGAAATTTCTTCCTTCAGTGATTTTATGTGGTAAATGATATTTCATTCTGCAAATAATTTCCCAAAGGAAAAGGGAAATAAAACATAAGCATGGTTTACATTTAAAAATATACCCTTAATTGATTAAATTGGGTTATTGTAGCATGGGAAAATAAAATTATATTGTAAAGTCTTAAAATGCAAGCTTGGTGCTTCACAACACATGTTTTTATCCTAAGTCGGAAGGTGACATAACAGTTTGTCAGGTAGTGGGTAACTCCTGCGCTAGTCTCCATTGGTAGAATCCTTATCGCCTAGATCGATGGTCCTCGGTGCATTTTAGACCCCCCAACCTTTCTACCTTTAATGGTGGGGGGGGTCCGAAAAATTGTTTTCTCCCACCTAACGTGGCACCTCCATGTTATTTCAGACCCCCCTCCCCTCTAAAATATCCCTAAACCACTACCCAATACCACTTATACCCCCTGCTTACACATGTCCTCCACTCACTCCACTGCTCACCATGTCACATGTCACATTACCTCTCTAACTACTCCCACTACACGTCACCTCCTGCTTATGATTCCCCTCTCATCACACGCCATCTGTCCCCTCATTCCTGATATCGTCCACCTCTTTGCCTATCCCTATCACTTACACTCTCGTATCCACTCATCCCATTGCCGCTACTTCTCACACTTTCCCACATGATCATTTACCATCAGCTGGAACATAACAATCTCATCTGTAACAAATATCCCAACAACCATAAAACCCACATTTCTCCCTGTCATACAATTTTCTGACCGAGAATCCGTGAAGACAGTTTCGACCTCGTTCCAAATGTCAAATGAATAAAGACACCTAGCAGTTGAATACCAACAATCAAACACTGATTCCATATTTCAATTCTCAGTTTTACAGAAGTAGCCACAGTGATCAATAAAGATCAACAGCTAAGAAGAAGTCAAAGATAGATCGTCAACAACTTCCATCAAATCAGCAGGCAGTTTCAGGATCCAAACAGAACTCATATACAAGCTCCAACATTCAAGTCACGTGGAAGTTTGTTTCATAGTGATTATGTATAAAAAAAAAATTAGTCAATCAAATCAAACACCATAAATCTGAACAAATCCTAAAGATTCCTATATTTTTGTAATTAGATATACAGTTAGATTAGATATATCATTCCCATTTATGACAAGATATTTGTAAATAAACTTATAAATACTTCACATTTCGAAGTGTGATGGGTTGGGACATGTTCATAGGTTAGGATCGATATTGTAAGGTAGTCCACAGAAACACCATTGATCATATTTTTAGTTATACAGTGCATCATTGCAGGATTCTTGTGTTATATTGTTGGTGATGTTTTTCTCTCTTTGTCAAACATTTTCTTATGCTCTGTAATCATTTCATGTACTTCCAATTCCAATCATTAAAAGAAAGTCAAAAGAACATAATTTATCTTATATACTTTGTCTCTGGTTTTTTAATGATCCGTATGTTTTCATCTGAAACTGGGTGAAGGAATTCTTAACTGCTCCTCTGCTTAGTGGATTTTCCTCTCTTTTCCCTCTTATTCATTTCATTTAATCTGAATAGATCCAACAGTTTTACTACCCTGCCTTGCAATATTATCATGTTAACCTTGTATTTAATTAAATCAGAATGGTGACTCCATTGCCCAATGGCCCTCCCTTGTTGTTCCAACCAAAAAATTCAAAAAACTGAACCCTGTACTTTCATAACTAGCCTAAAATTCCCAGCAAACAAAGCTAAATCTTATAGAGAGATCCCTCTCTAAGTCTAGGAGAGATAGATCCTAGATTTCAAAGTTGTTTTGCAGTTACCTCTTTCAACTTCTTCCTAAGCTTGAGAAATTACAGAGTGATAACACACCGGTTTTGGTGAAGCCAGATTTTGAGAAAGAATTTATGATATATACTAATGCCACAGAGGAAGCAGTTTCTGCTATTCTCCTACAAGGTGATGACCAAGGTAATGAAAAACTAGTGGCTTACATGAGTCAAAGCTTGTCAAATGATGAGTTTAAATATTCTTTTATTGAAAAGCATTCTTTCGCTCTTGTTAAGGATGTTGAAAAATTTCGCCGTTTCATCTTAGGTAAGCATACACTGGTAAAATTCCCTTTACCTACTATCAAGTTTTTACTCTCACGGACTTATCTTTCATGAAATATTACACATTGTCTTGACAAGATTTAGGATCATGATCTAACTATCATGACTTCAAAAACTGTCAAGGGATGTGACTTAGCCCTTCACTTAGCTCAGCATGATGAAATGAGTGAAGAAATTGATGCATAATATAGCTCTCTATCAGCAATATTTTACATTGACAATCAAATACTTCCTATGTTTAAACATCCTTGGTATAAATATCTGGTGTATTACTTGCAAAATCAAAGATGTTCAGATAACTTAGACTCACCTCAAAGAAGAAGGATCTACCTTGAATCTTCTAGATGCATCATGATAGAAAACTTCATGTTTAGAAGATCTGTCGATGGTATGTTACTTCATTGTGTGAACAATGAGGAAGCACATAAATTATTGCAAGAGATGCATGGTTCTTCGAATTTTGTTATTAATGTAGGATGCCACTTTTTTGCTAAAACCATTGCTTTTAAGATTATCAGAAAAGGGTATTATTGGCCTTCATTATTTCGTGATTATTATAATTTTTCAAGATCTTATGACAAGTGCCATAAGTTCGTTGGGAAAGAACGTCTTTCTACTATGCCTTTACAACATGTCCTCCCTTAATTTCCTTTTTCAAAATGGGGTTTGGACTTTATTGGTCCTATTAATCCTCCATCTTCAGCAGGGCAAGTTTTTATCTTGACAGATACAGATTATTTTACGAAATGGACTGAATTTGTCCCACTTAAGCACTCGCAGGATGAGAACGTGATTTCTTTTCTTGAAATTAATATTTTTTCCATATTTGGACTTCCTTTAGAAATTACTACAGGCAATGATCCCACATTTATTTTTGCTAGGATGACCCAAATTTTAGCTAAATTGGGGGTTAAACATTTTACCTCATCAGCTTATTATCCCCAAGGTAATGGGTAGGCCGAGTCTGCAAACAAAAATTTGGTTAGAATTATCAAGAGGCTCATTGAAGTTAAGCCTCGTCAATGGCACACTCTCCTCACTTACGCCCTTTGGGAAGATTGCACTACCACCAAGGTGAGCACTAGTTCCATTCCTTTCTAGCTTGTTTATGGTCAAGAATCCATTCTACCTACCGAGATGGAACTTTCCTCTCTAAGGTCAATGCCACAGGTTGAAGAATTAATTTTTTTTTATGTTTCTCAAAGAATGAATGCACTTTTGGCTTTAGAGGAGCAAAGGACGTTTTCTTTGGATAATATAAAGAGAAGACAACAGACTCTTAAAATATATTTCAACAAAAGTGTCAAGGCTGTTTAATGAGAAGGTATTGTTGTGGGATTCATCTTGTGTTGATAAAGGAAGGAATTCAAAGTTCCAAAAATTATGGTTGGGTCCTTTTAAGATTGTTTTTTTCCTAGACGCAAATTCTTACATCCTAAAGGACTTATAAGAGTGATTGTTTTCCTATAGCACTAACAGTTCCCACTTAAAACACTACGTGGAACCAACTTAAAAATTTTAACATTGTATGGAATGTTTTATGTATTATAGTTTGTTTTATTCGCTTCGATTCTACATTTATGTTGTTTCATTTATGTTATTTCATTTCTTCTTTTTTCAATTCTTTTGTTTCATTTATGTTATGTCTTTCCTTTCCATTTTGTTTTATTTGACTTCATTTCTTGTCAAAATAAAATGTTGGATCAGTTTTTCCACAACGACATTATTCTGCAAAGTATTTTTAATCAATAACAATCAAGTTACACAGTTGTCATGATGTTCCCCTTTGAAGCATCATTGAAATTGTTATTTGCTTCAACTATTATTTTATAAGATAGTTGGTTTTATCCCTCTTTTGCTTTCCTTTTCTTCTGTCCATTTCAAGATTCAAAAGAGCATATCAGAAAAATTTTCTCCTTGAAGTCAAAAACACTTTACTATGATTAATTGAATGATTATGCTTACAGGGATAAACCCCCTCATACTTAACACTTTCCATGAGTTATTCCCAAATTCCCAGTCATTTTTCCCTTAAATTCGCTCACCTCCCCCTATTGCATAATCATTTTGATGTATATCATATTGATCTGATATTACTAGTCTACGAAACTAGACATTATGAGTTCTTAATCTATTGGAAACATATTTCCCTATGGAGTCGCCAGTTTGTTGACGATTAAAATCGCAACGATGAATTCCACCCACAAAGGACTGCTAAAGCGCTATTATTTAATTAAGATAATAATATAATACTAGTAAGTGGGACCCCCTTGTTTACTATAGGAGCAAGGATAGACATGCTACGCTCATATGTTGTTGTTGTTATGATGTTGCATACACAGTCCTACATTTTTTTATGTAGTCTTGGTTTCATTTGATGTGATTAATGGGTGGTTGAGGCATTATTGCTAAATGTTGTTGGTATTTACTTGTGATACAGAACAGTTCCATGGGTATGAGGATCATGTTGGTTACATGTGCTTTTCTATGTATGTTTTAACCTTGATTACTAATTCATACATTGATTACTTATCCATATATATCTATGCAAAAAAAATCAATAAAATGGGAACTTTATTAAAACAAAAGGAGAAAACTATGGAAAATTTCTAAAGCTATGGAAAAAAGATTATGTATAGACCTTTGTGACAATGGTGGACCTAGATATTATACTATGTGTTTGGTTAAAGGACTATGCAATTTTTATTAAAAGTTGAATGGAGACAGATATAGCAATGTTGATATGTGATTATCGTATGGAGTTATGGCAAGAGGTTAACGTATAGGTATGATATATCTCGGGTGGCGCACTATGAAAATGATATTGTATCAAATCTTTATGATGGATATTGCATTGAATTATGCAATGGTTATAGTTTTCTTTTAATGGTGGATGATATGTTAGTGGGTTGGATCGTACATGGAATTGAATAAGGCCACATAAGGAAGTGACATGCATTTACTGCACGTCACTCCAAACCTCCCTTGATCCCGTCACCCTAGCAGTGTTGCATTGTTGCTCTGTTGGTTGTGAAAGCTCTGCATTTTCAGGATTGGAAGGGGAAAACTCGACCAGTTCGTCATTGAAGCAATTTTCTCACAGGTATTGTTCTTAGCTTTCCATCTATGATGGACTCTCTATATTATGAATCAAATGGTGGCTCAGGAATTCATGGGTTCTGTGTTTTCTTGAGGATTTGATTGTGTGTAAATATTGTGTTTCAGGTCCTATGTGATTACTACGAAATATTGGCATTTGCAAGTGAAGCTGACCATTATGGTTCTATGTAAAATAATGGTGACAGTGGTGCAATGAAGCTTTGTGTCTTATGGTTGAAGGGTTTTAAACACCAAGTTTTATTTCAGTGGTTGTCAAATCATTTCCCTCTCGGACATTGTCTTAATATTTATCCAGTTGCAGAGAAACTGTCGACAGTTGGGGTGTTTCTTTTGTTTAAACCCTGAACTGTTGTTGATGGCCCATTCCTTATTGTCTTTTCGCTGAAATATTTCCAAAATTCCAGTCTTGGTTGGCCCCAAATTTTAATACAACCCTATGTATGTATTGAATGGATATAGTTGTGAAGAGTTTCCACACACCACTCCTCTCATCCCTACTATAATGATGATTGTATGTGGCCTCACTATGTTTTTCGAGTACCCATCACTGTTTAAATTAACCCTCTCTGCAAAAAAGTGTTAGTGACATCAGTGTGTGTTTGGATTGGTTATCTCGATTTGATTTATTCTCCACTCGAGCATTCACTTATTATTATGTCAAGAGCTTGGATTCATAAGTTGAAGGACTGTGTTTTTTTTTTTTTTAAGGGAGCATGGCTCACTGCTTTTTCGTTTTCCAAATTATATCGTGGATTGTGGTTGTTAATCGATGGTAAATGGATATAAGGATATGGAAGACCATTATCTCTCTGATTTTTTTTTAAAGACAAGCAGTTTTTCGTTGCCTATCTGTATTTAATTTTTAAAAAGATCCTGACTTGGACTCTAACTTGCCTCTACCCTCCTCGGGCACCTTCTGGGGTTTTTCAAGTGTTAGGTTATCAGTTTAATGATTGTGGAAGTTTAAATGGATGGTCTCCCACCTCTTGGTAGAATATTTGTGTGTCCTCTATGTGATGAATTCATTTGAACAAAGAAGAAAGAAATGTGTGGTTCATACAGCGGACAGATGTCCTTCTATTCATTTATGGTCTCAATTACTGTGTTTAATATCAACATGATCTTGATTGCATTTAAAATGAAGAAGAAAACTTTGAGTGATTGTTTCACCAATCATGATCATGGTTCTATCAAAATTCTAAGAGACTCTTGTGTCTTAATTTAGTTATGTTCATTTCATACATTATATGGTTATGTGGGTCGTTCCTTTTAAAAGGAAATCTGTATATATTATTTCACACAGAGAGCAAACTCAAGGTCCATTTTGTTTTTGGAGTTGAATGTTGTTGTCGATTCAAGATTGGGTCAATGACATGAGTGAATACATGTGTATGATTGGTTCACCGAACATGCTCTTAAGTCTATCCATGATTTTTAAAGGCCCTTGTGTATATTTAAATCGGGGCCAATTTTTTATTAGAGGGCAGTTGGTGTGTTTGTTTCATCACTTGGGTGAGAAAAACAAGGGCACTTGCATGCCTAGTTGGGCCTGCTAGACAAGAAAGAGGTTATTGCATGAGTTAAACAAACCAAGCACATGAAATAAACAAGTAAACAAACTAAAAACAACTAAGGAAATAAAACTAGAATGCATAAGAAACTTTTAGAACCATAAACAAAAAACCAAAGAGAAAGATTGTTCCACCAATGGATAACTATATTAGTTGGAAAAACACCATAGAGAAATGAGGACTTATGAGTCCCCTCTTCCTCCTTGGGAGGGCTCTTGAGTTCCCTAATGGACAGCTCTTCTAACAATGGTAGAAAAGAAATCAAATGATGAATAAATCAATTCATATTCCCTCAAGAGATGAGTGGAATGGCCTATTGGAATATTGCTAGAATGCTCCAAGGAGAAAAGAGGATTCTCAAGGGAGGATTGAGGCAGCATAACAATACTATGAAAAATATTAATTTCTTAGTGCACCCATGGCCTCCATTTATAACATTTCTTCAAGGAAATATTCAACTAGTTCTTAGTGTGAACAAGGGGCCCTTTAGGGCACCCTTTGGTCCTTGACCAGTCCCCCATTCTGATTTAGCTCATATCTAAAAGTCAAATCAAGTTGGGAGCTGGTCCATAAGTGGTTGAGGGGTCGACAAGAACCATAAATGTGTTGTTCATAGGAGTGCACAATTTTTCTCATACACAGTCATGCATATTATGCATTGTGCGCTCTACGGGATTCTTTGGCCTGCTCACTATGCATGCGCTTCCTTTAGTGAGTTAACGCATGTCAATTTTTTCCCAATTTTATAGTTTTTTCCTTTTCGAAATGCATTTTGGTGTTGCAGGTGAACTAATAGTTGTTTGGCATTGTTGTATTTATGTAACCATTTGCGTGCAATGTTGCGGATGAAATTTCAGTGATAACATATGCCCTCGGATGTGTAAGGTTAGTAACATATGTATAGCCGAAACACATCAATGTTTCTTCTATTGAGAGTGCCATTATAATGAAGAGTGGTGAGAGGAACTACAAGAGTGATCCATCGGAGGGAGAGGGGAAATTGTGGGACCCAAACCTTTCTCTAGGGAAAAAAAGAAAATTTGTATGCAAACAAGGCGGGCATGCCCCATGCTCATGTCATGTAACTCAAAATGTAAGACAGTAACTGAAGTTGTATGTTGGTGTAGATAACTACAGTGCCCTCTGGGGTAGTTTGATAACGGAAGATGACAATTCTGATGGTGAACATACTTTGAAAAGAGGTTTT
>ML799517.1:141294-156156 GCA_009831015.1 Picea engelmannii | reverse complement strand
GTTGCAGGACACAGGTGTCTACAACCAGAGGAAATGAAAAATGGATCCAATACAACAACAACACATCATCTAGATATCATTTACCATCTTAAACCTATTTCTCAGAGTATATATCAGATCTAGCACAATAATGCAATAACAGAGCAATCAGAAGACAAAGAACACAACATGCACCACACAACAACAAGATATATGTGGTTCACCCTCTCCCTAGGGATACACCCACATAACTTTGTTTCTTGATATTATATAAAACATATAGTTCTATATGTGCTCTTAGCTTGCAGGTCTCTCTTCTTCTCTCTCTCTCTCTCTCTCTCTCTCTCTCTCTCTCTCTCTCTCTCTCCCTCTCCCCTCCCTGCGCACCAGCTGCAGGTTTTATCTTCACACCCAGTTGAAGATCTTACAACACAGACTTCCCCCACCACACAATGCTCTTCTCTCAATAATAAAAATAATCTCTCATCATCACATCTAACCGACGACCCCATCCCAGGTCCTCTTGACCTTTATTTATACATTACAATAGCTCACCGACAACCTTAGGCCAAAACCTAAGTGTCAAAACCCTAGGTCAACTTGATCCGCATTTTTCAAGCTTCACCAACCTGTCTTTCCATCTCTCCCATGAGGTTCTCCAAAGAATATACCAATGGATTTTTCCACTTTTTGAGTTGTCCATGATCCATCTTCCTTGCTTATCTGTTCTCCTCGATCCTCTCATCCAACGACTTGTTCTTTCATACTTCACTCCTTCTTTTCTTCTTCTTTGGTCACTTCGACCTGATCTCAGTCAACTCGTCTTCTGCGTAATTCAAATTCCATGTTTTATCCCTTAATATTCACTTCCTTCCATAACCAAGGGCCAACAGGCCCCTAACACTCACCTGTGACTTGTCCTGAGGCACTTTGATCTGAACCTTTTGTTTTACTTCGACTTCAGACTGTGCATTATAGTCTGTGCTTTCTTCTCTGTTCCTCCCCACTATGTGCACACTGTCTTTTCTGTGTTTGGTACCCAGTTTCAACTTCACTTGGTACCTAGACCCTTCTCCTTCTGTTTTTACCAAGAGTTGCAAGGCAGATGGTTGTCATAGTACAATTTCAACCGACTCCCATTCACTAATCCTTCCTTCCATTCTCCAGTCAAAGTCTTCAACTGTGTAGCTCCTCCTTCGGTAACAGAGGAAACCTCATAAGGTCCAATCCAATGAGTCATGAACTTCCCTGGATGCTTCGTGAACTTGCTATCATATACCAATACCAGATATCCTTGCTTGAATGCTTTCTTCTTGGTGTGTCTTTCATGGTAAACCTTTTCTCACTCCTTCTGAACCTGTTGATGAAATATTGCAATAAATATGTCTTCTTCTAGTTTTACCAACTGCATGAGCCTCTCTTGAACAGTGCTAGTGTCATCCATATCTGTGAATGCTACAATCATCAAGCTAGGAACTAAGTATTCCATGGGCACAACTGCTTCTAAACCATAAACCAACTTAAATGGAGTCTGCATTTCCAACTTCTTACAAGTGGTTCTATAGGCCCATAATATTGTTGGTACTCTCAGATCCCAATCATCCATGTTTATAATGTAAATCTTCGTCAACGCTGTCTCAAAGATCTTATTAAAATCTTTGACCATCCCATTCACTTGTGGGTGGTATGGGATGCTCTTTTGGTGATGAACTTCAAATTTCTGAGTCAAGTCTTCAATAGTCTTATTAATAAAATGTGTGCCTTGATCACTCATGAGGATCTTTGGGCATCCAAACCTGGTTATGATATCATCAAATATGAATTTCATAGATGTGGTTTCACTACAATCCTTAACTTCTCTTGCTTCTGCCCATCTGGTTAAATATTTTGTCACAGTGACTATGTATCTTGCTCGTGTGTTCTTCCCTGGTAGGATGATAGGTCTCACGAAGTCAATGGCCCATTTCTCAAAGGCATGTAAGGTTATCTAGGGTGCTAATTGCATTTTGTCTCTTCTAGATAGTTTTGCAACTCTTTGGCATACATCACAGGCTCTGTAGTATTCTTTATCATCTCTGTGTAAAGTGGGCCACTAGAGGCCGTCTCTCAGAACCTTATGTGTTGTTTTTTTCCCTGCATAGTGTCCTCCTGTGATGCCTTCATGTGATTCTTCTATAATCAATGGTCGTTATGCTTCCATAACACATCTCCTCAGGATATCATCAGGTTACATCTTATATAGTTGTCCATCTATAAGTGAAAAATATGTAGCACGCACTACCAGTTGTTTCTTCTAAATGACTTTGTATTCGCGAGGTGTTATCCCTGTTGATAGGAACTAAACTATCTCGGTGAAGTGATCGTCAACCTTCCTAACGGCCAGCAATTGTGCATCTGGCAGTGTATCCTCCAAGATAGCAGGTTCCTCTCCATGCTCTAATCTAGACAAGTGATCAGGTACCTTGTTCATCCGTCCTGGATTTACCATAATTTCAAAATCATATTCCTGAAATAACAGAAGCCATCTGCATATTCTTCCCCCCAACACTGACTTGTTGACTAGGTATTTCAACGCAGAGTGATCAGTGAACATCTTAAAATGTCCCCCCAACAAGTAGTGTCGAAACTTCTGCAGCACATACACCATGGCTAAACCTTCTCTCTCAGTGGTAGTGTAATTTATCCCAGTTGTAGATAGTTTCTTGCTAGAAAAGGCCAATGGATGGTCAATGTCTCTTGTTCTTGGTTGTGCTAACATTTCTCCTAATACAAAAGAGGATGCATCGATATGTACATGGAACTCCTTATTCCAATCTAGAAAAACCAGAATAGGCACAGTAACCATTTTTTTGTTTTAGTGTGTCGAAGCTTCGTTGACATTCTTCTGCCCAATGAAATTGACAATATTTCTTCAAAAAATTCTCCATGGGTGTTGTAATCTATGCATTGCCCTTAATGAACTTCATGTAGTATCATGTATGTCCCAGCGCAGTGCACAACTGTCTAACTGAAGTGGGAGGGGGTAGATCAACAATAATGGAAATCTTAGATGGATCTACCACCAATCCCTACTTACACACAATATGGCCCAGCAACACTCCAAAGGGTGAGAAGAAGATGCACTTATTCAGGTTCAGGGAAACCTGGCATTGCCTGCAGTTATCCAACATTAGTCTTAAACATTTATTCTGATTTTTCAATAAATTGAAAACAATTCAATCATCGAAGTATGCTTCCAGAAATTTATGTAAAAACTCCTTGAATGCTTCGACCACCACCCTAGAAAATATGGTTGGTTCATTCTTCAATCCAAAAGGCATCATTGTGTATTGTTAGGATCCCCATTATGTTGCAAATGTGCTCTTGTGGCGATCTTCCTTGGAAATCTTGATCTGGTGATAACATGAAAATCCATCGGTGAAGGAGTAGACTTCATGTCCTCCCACATTATCTAACACTTCGTCGGTAAATGGTGTAGGGAATGGATCATGTAGACATGCATCATTCAGTTTCCTCAGGTCTACACAAATTTTGATCTCTCTTGTTTTCTTATCCTGAACCACCATAGGGATAATCCATTCTGACTCTTCAACAGGTTATATGATTCCTACTTCCAACATTCTATCTAATTCAATCTTCACTTTCTCCTTATACTTGGGATTCAATCTATAGGGTCTCTATTTTACTGGCCTTGCATCTAGTTTCAAGGGGATCTTCATCTCTCCCATGGGCCCTTTTATGTCCTTCATATCAGTGAACTTGGTTGGAAACAAGTCATGATACTCATGCAGTAACTCTGTGATCTTATCAATAGTGGCATCATCCCAATAATCTCCAACATTGGCAAGCTTATGTGCTTGCTCTGTCCCAATATTGACTTTCTTGATTTTAATTGGTTGTCCAATGAAAGGTAGTTCGACTCCTGGTCCTTCTATATCTCTATGTCCTTCTGTTTTTACGATGTTCACATTCCTAGGATCATCGTTTTCATTGGAATTGATATTTTAACATCCTTGCAATTTCTGAAGAGGCCCAGTCCATTCATCCTCTTCTTGCTCCGAAGGGAGGTTAGGTGCCTCCTCAAATACTTTCTTTCTCACAACTTGTAAAGATTGATCTACCATAGGGTGTTGACTTTCAAATAAGAATGTGACTACAAAATTCTTTATCATACCTTGCCAATATGCAGTGGTGAGGCCCAGTTCTGCTTGAAGGTACCAGTTGATAGGCATTGTATCCAGTGTGTTAATGAATTTATGCACCCATTTCTCCTGAGGAATGAACCATTTGTTGGCACAAGGGTAGACCCGGGAACAAGCCCTAACTATTGGACATTTTAGAAATACATGTGAAGTAGATGCAGTCTCACCCAAAGTAGTTATAGGGGGTTGCAGGACACAGGTGTATACAACCAGAGGAAATGAAAATTGGATCCAATAAAACAACAACACGGCATCTAGATATCATTTACCAGCTTAAACCTATTTCGCACAATATATCTCAGATCTAGCACAATAATGCAATAACAGATCAATCAGAAGACAAAGAACACAACATGCACCACACAACAACAATATATACGTGGTTCACCCTCTCCCTAGGGATACGTCCACAGAACTGTGTTTCTTGATATTATATAAAACATACAGTGATATATGTGCTCTTAGCTTGCAGATCTCTCTTCTTCTCTCTCTCTCTCTCCCCTCCCTATGCACCCAGTTGAAGATCTTACAACACAGACTTCCCCCACCACACAATGCTCTTCTCTCAATAACAACAATAATTGCTCATCATCACATCTAACCGATGACCCCATCCCAGATCCTCTTGACATTTATTTATACATTACAATAGTGCATCGACAACCTTAGGCCGAAACCTAGGTGTCAAAACCCTAGGTCAACTTGACCCACATTTTTTGGGCTTCGCCAGCCTGTCTTTCCATCTCTCCCGCGAGGTTCTGTAAAGCATCTACCGATGTATTTTTCCGCTTACTAAGTTGTCCATGATCCATATTCCTTGATTATCTATTATCCTCTATCCTCTCATCCAATGGCTTATTCTCTCGTACTTTTCTCCTTCTTTTTTTCTTCTTTGGTCACTTCGACCTGATCTCAGTCAACCTGTCTTCTGTACAGTTCGCATTCCATCTTTTCTCCCTTAATCTTCGCTTCCTTCCATAACCAAGGGACAAAAAGAGGCAATGACCCCTGTAAGAAGTGTCGATGACTCGTAGGAATTGATGGCCTAACAAATTCAGAGGTCTTCAGATGGTATAAAACAACTGCAATAGTTGCATAATAAGACTCACCATAACATGAGATTTTGTTGAAGTCGAATGTTACGGGGGTCAACAGAATCAAATAGAAATGATGGTTCTCTCTATGTCGTCTGAGACTCCTCATTGTAAAGTTAATGAGAGTCAATATATTGTCACCCTTCTGGAAACTGTGTTGATGTCGAAATAAAGGGAGACGCGACTCCAAGAAGAAAAGGGCTTCATGAAATCCTCCAGATAAGATCAAGAGATGATAGGGAACATGAATGAAGTCAAGATGTGGTGAGACTCAAGACTTACCTTGGTTGGGGGATGTTTGAAGGATGATGGGAAGCAACTGTAAAAATGTATCTAGTGTCAGGGGGACGACTAGACATGGGGTTAAATTGTGTTAGAGGCGTGACAAAGTGGAAAAACTCAGAGCTCAGGGGTACATGGGTTTTGGGATACTTGGGGTTTATGAACGATGTCAAAATGAGAAAAGGAGAGTGGATGCCCCAACCAAGGGTGACATGGGTTGCGTTTCCAGGAAAAGAAGGTTGTCAAGGGTGACGATAAAAAGCTAAGTAAATGATGGAAACAAAGGATTTTTACAATTACCAAACAAATAAATAATAATTTGGGATGAGTGTACAGATACAAAAACAGGTTCCCCAGTGCAAGATGGTTTGGCTTGTGAGGGAACAAGTTGTGAAGAGAACTGGCGGAGAGTGGGGGGCCCATGGGTGGGTTTTTTTATGAGGGAATTTAATGGAGGACAATCTGTAGAAGGGAAAACTGGTTATGGATGAAATGGAGGGTTAATGATCCTATGGAGGTGTAGTCAAATAGAACCAAGATGAGATAACCTGGGAGTCCATTGGGAAATCTAGAAAAATGATGAGAAGGAGTATGTGGCTTATTCTTGAAAATGCATGAGACTATCAAGACTCCCATCCCTAGGGGGTGAAAGAAGCATGAGTGTCAATGTACCAAGGTGGACTATGAATGGGACAACTCATGTGGGGGAGAGTGCTACCAAGTGACAGTACCGAAATGCAGAATATGTGATAGTACTTCAGAGCTGGATGTAGGGACCTTAAAGGTGAATGTCGGAGGGTATGATTGGGAGATGCAATTGATATTTAGAGGGAATGATTACATGCCAGTGTCGAACATATACCTAAAGGGGTTGCGCTACTTGTGATGACCAAGTACCTACACATATGAAAACCAAATACCCGATGTGAACAATATCTGAAGATAAAGAGAATATAACAGCTTATTTGATCATTTTGAATATGAGCATGCGTACCTCGACGTGACGTGAGAAAAATGGTCCCCCAGGGCCAATTTTATATGGTGACCTGGGGAATGTGACTTTGTATATGGCTGGACCGTGATCCCATGGATGAAGATGGATCGAGAAACAGAGGCTCTAGGCTTCTGTAACTGAGCGTGGAAGTTTGGAAAAATGGACTATATATGGTTGGTGGGCCCACAATGCCACCTCATCTGTACTCGTTGTTAAAGTAAATTGATGAGATTATTTGGAGGAGATTTGGAGATTACAGGAGCTCAAGCAGACCGATCTGAGAGTTGCAAGAGTCAAGTTAGTGGTCCCATCCTCTTGCTCAGTATTAACTTCTTAGTTTGTAGGTAGGGGTCGTACGGATGGTCGTACTAGAGTAGGTTTAGTGGTGGGCCCACTAATGCATGAAAGAAGGAAGGATACCCACGCTTACATGCATGGGTATAATTCCATCTCCTGCACATGATGTGTGGTTGTGCTAGACAAAGCCACGCATAGGGTCGCGTGGGTAGGAGAAACAGGCGCGCATGAGATGCGCACCTATTAGAATTATAGTTGCGCATTTTGCATGATTGTTTCTCAGATATTTGTGCATCAGTGTGCAGCTATGTAGAAAACAGGTGCACACCTATGGGCATGATAGTTGAGCATTGATGCGAAGCTGTTTCTCCAACAACTGCACGTTAATGCGCAGTTGTGCAAAGAACAGGCGTGCATATGTTCGCATCTATGGGGGTGAAAGATATGCACTGAAGGAGAAGCTAAGGGGTTTTGAAAGTTTGATTTTTTTATATTTTTTATGAATGATAAGTGTTGACCAAGTGTTTCAGTGTGAATGTAGGTGATCATCTTGTGAGAGGAGAGTCATCATGCCATTCCACTGGAGGGAGTGAGACTAGGAGGTCCTCTGGGAGGTGGTGAGAGAGGAGCCTAGTGTTCGAAGACACTTGGGAGCCTGTGGGTTGCTCAAGTTCTTCAATTTCCCACTGATATGGTCACAGGAGTACCTACGCCAGTATTTGATGTAGAAATTTCAATACAAATTAAGTATTTCCTACGATTCTCTTGATCTAACAATTATACGCCACTGTTAAATACAGAATCGCTTCTACTATTATTCTTGTGGAAAATTAAACCACAATCACAACCACAATCACAAAGTGAAATATCAAGAACACATAACACAGAAGTTTTACCAGGAAAGCGTAAAGCTAAAAACCCCACTATCATATATTATGTATATCATGAATCATGAAACAATCTCATACAAAACTCTAATCCAAGAGCTCTAAGTACAATACAATCATTTCACACTGTCATACACAAATTAGAAAATACATGTGCCAATTCTCTGTGTCCAGACAGCCTGCCTCCTCTGCACAATCTCTGCAATTCAGAATTCTCACAATGATCATTCCCTCAAATTGCCTAGTTTGCACATGCTCATAAGAATATCCACTACATGTGTGATCAAATCACAACTAGTAGCCAAACTGTCCCTTTCACATGTCATCTCAACTGGGTCTCCACTGGATCTGACATGCATGTAGTTAACCGTGGTGAATCTTCAGTTGCATGTGAGTTCATTGATTAACTGAACTCTCACTAGTGCATGTTTAGTTACAACTAGTACAACTTATCTTAACTCACTTAACTACACTTATAATTCTGTTACAAATCCAACTCACTCAATTATGAATGAAATAATAGATTAATATTTATTGTCTAATTTATTTAAGGGAAAAGTAAATTAGACACATGTTTCTTGTTGACTTTTCAACACTGCCTCTTAACAAGAAAGGGATTATCCTCCACCCCAATCCTGTCTCTATGATATTCGAATTTTCTCCTGGTGAGTGCCTTCATCAGAATGTCTGCATCCTGATCTTCCGTAGGAATGTATTGAAGCAACATGATCTTCCGCTGCACACAATCTCTGAGATGATGATACCGGATATCTATATGCTTAGATCTGTCATGAAACACAGGATTAATAAAGAGTTTAATGCAACTCTGATTATCACAATAAATCATTGTCGGATCTAAATGAGAACCAAACAAACCAACCAAGATATTTCTCATCTAGATAGCCTCACATGTAGCTTGACTTGTTGCCATGTATTCCGCTTCCGCTGAACTAAGTGCCATGAATCTTTGTTTCCTGGTGTACCAAGAAATAGTTGTAGATCCGATACTAAAGATCCCCCCCTGATGTGCTCTTTCTGTCTGTTGGGTTTCCCGCCCAATCTGCATCCATGAAGCCATGAAACTTCACCTCATCCATCTGTCTGTACCATAATCCATACTAGATGTGCCCTTCATATATCTCAGGACATGCTTACCTGCCTTCCAAAAGAGTTTGGTAGGCTTAACCATCACTTGACTTAGTTGGTTAACCACATAGCAAATGTCCAATCTCGTTTTCACTAAATACATTAGCGAACCCACTAACTGTCAATAGACAGTAGCATCCACTACCTCTCCAGAAGTAGCATCCTCTTTCCTCCAGTTTCCTAGAAGAGGAGTATCCATGGGTTTGCAGCCCTCCATGTGAAACTTACCCAGTATCTCTCTTGCATACTTTCCTTGAGACACAAAACATTCATGATCTCACTGCCATATTTCCAATCCAAGGAAATAATGAAGAAGGCCCAAATCCTTCATCTCAAACTCCTTTGCAAGGTCCTCCTTGCATGAGTCTATCAGTTGCTCATCACCAGTCAGTATTAAATCATCAACATAAAGCACAATGATTAAAATCTTACCCTCCACCACAATTTGGTATAGGTTTGCATCCGCTTCACTTTTGGTGAAGCCCAATCCAGTGAAATAGTTGTCTATCCAAGTGTACCAAGCATGGGGTGCTTGCCTCATCCCATACAATGCTCTCTTGAGTCTGCACACATGTGACTCTCTATCAAATGTCTTAAAACCTTCTGGTTGCTCAATGTACACTTCTTCCTCAATGATCTCGTTGAGGAACGCAGTTTTTACATCCATCTGATGAATGCGCCAGCCCATCTGCGTTGAGAGTGAAATGATGGATCTTATGGAAGAGTACCTTGCAACAGGTGCAAAGGTCTCATCATAATATATCCCCTTGATCTGTGAGAATCCCTGAGCCACAAACCTGGCCTTTTATTTCTCCACACTCCCATCAGCAACTTGCTTTACCTTGTAGATCCATCTCGATCCTACCATTGATTTATCAATCGGTCTTGGGACAATTTCCCATGCACTGTTTTTGAAAATGGAGTCATACTCCTCTACCATAGCATCAACCCAAGTGAGGTCCTGCACTGCTTCCTGAAAGGAAGATGGTTCAGTCACAATACATTTTCTCATGAGAGCCATGTATCCAGCAAATTGATCAGGAGACGGTCTCTGTCTGCACTGTGAAGTAGGGGCTCCTACATTCTGTGCAACATCTAGTCTCAATCTATCAATTTCTGTGGTGCACTTTCTTCCATTTTTGATGGATGGCTCTGCTTGAGTGGTTTCCTCCACTCCATGAACCTCTTCATGTTGTTGATCCACATCTTGAGACTCATCCTTGGGAACCAGCAGTTCCCCTTCTGCATGCAAGTCTAGCTCCCTCTCAAGCGACAACCGCATGGATTTCCCCTCATCGAATTTTATATCCCATCGCATAACAGTCATCTTACTGTTTGGAAAATACACACGATAATTATGGGGTGTTTCTGTGTACCCCACAAATATCCCAACTTCAGCAGTCAGTTCCAGCTTCTTCCTAGAATCCTTGGTCACATGCACATAAACAGATGAGCCAAAAATTTTAAAATGAGAAACATCCAGTTTCTTACCAGTAAAAGCTTCTTCAGGTGTACTCATGCCAAGTACTCTATGAGGACAATGGTTCTACACATAAACCACATTATTGCATGCTTCTACCCACAAATGCATTGGTAGGCCCTGATCATGCAACATCGCTCGTGTTGCACCCACGATCGTTCTGTTCTTTCTCTCCGTGACCCCATTTTGTTGTGGGTTATGAGGCACTATGAGTTCTCTTTGAATTACTTCTCTGCTACAGAAGTATTTGAATTCATTAGAGATGTATTCTCCACCATTATTGCTCCTTAGATCCTTCACTTGCTTCCCCGACTCTTTCTCCACCAATGCTTTAAACTCACAGAACTTTGAGAATGTTTGATCCTTCTTCTGCATGAAGAATATCCAACGTTTACGAGAAAATTCATCAACAAAAATAACATAATACCTATGTTTTGTTGTTGAAGCAATCGAGAATGGTCCACACACGTCCATGTGAATTCTCTCCAAGATCACCGAAGCATGGTTCTCCTTTTCATGAAAAGTGGATTTTGCATACTTCCCCAGGGTGCACCCCTTGCACTGATCTAACTGAGCAAGTGTTCCCCTTGGAAGTCCAGTAGATGTTTGTTGCATGATCTTCAAGGCTCCATGATGAAGATGGCCCAATCGCCTGTGCCATAATTCACCCTCATCTTGGCTCACCACTTTTTCTTCCTTGCCTATCATGGCACCGCAAACATCTACCTCTAGCATGTAGAGATTCTTAACTTGAATCCCTATCTTCTTGACTTGACCCATTGCTTTATGTCGTAGGTAGGCTTTACCACTGCTAAAAACAACATTATAGCCTCTGTCCTCCAAGATTGCGACTGAGACCAAGTTTTTCTTCAGACCTAGAACATGCATAACATTTTTCCATTGAAATGGTTTACTTGACTCCCTCTGAAAGGTAATGGTACCAATACCAGTTGCACTGTATCATCCATCATCACCCATCTCTATATGCATTTTGAGATCTTTCTCCTCCAAGTCAATGAAAGACTCTTTATCTCCCGTCATGTGGAAGGAAGCGCCACTATCAAAATACCACATCGATCCTGATGCACTTGAATCCATGCATGCAATCAAAGAGAAGTCAAGCTCAAATTGTGAGACAAGAGCCTCACCAGTTACAGATCCAGCAACCGTATTGTTCTTCTTCTTCTGCAGACAGTTAGTAGCGAGATGCCCATGTTCGTGATGGTGAAAACACTTCACTTTGGAAAAATCTAGCTTCTTGACTTTAGACTCGGATTTTGGATGGAATTTCTTCCCTTTCCCTTTCCTTGCCTTGGAAGTCAAAGCACAATCCTCTTCATCATCACACTTTGATGAAGATCCATCTCTGGTGTTCCGCCTAAACTCCTCTTGCACTAGATCCGACCATAGTCGTTCCCAATCCGGTAATTTTTCCCTTCCATTGACAGAGTATTGATAACTGTGCCAACTCTTGGGAAGTCCTAGGAGAGATAAGCTCACCAAATCATCAACAGCGGTTGTTACTCCCACACTTCTAAGCTCATCCTGACATTGGAAAAACTTCATGAGATATTTTGGAATGGTGTCGCCCTTCTCCATTTTGATCTTCCTGAGTTTATCATTGAGCGCAAATTTCCCATGGTCGTTAGAACAGATCCGTCAAAACCTTCCACATTGCATGTGGTGTGGTTTTCTCATGGAGACTTGAGACAATGTGGTCTCATACTCCCTCCAATAGAATCCTCCTCGCCTTTGCCACTTTCTTTTTCCATGCATCAAGATTTTCAGTGTATGTCACATCCGTCTTAGGAACATCTTTGTCAATGTAATCCTTCAAGCCATTGTCTTCGAGTACTACTTCCATCCTATCCTTCCAAGCAATGTAGTTCAAGCTGCCCTTGAGTGCATACTCCAACCTCAAGCCATTGAAAAAAAATTTTGATCTTGAATCAATTGTCGCACCAAGAAAATCTTGCAAATTCAAATGTTATCCAACCACCAAAACTCAACTACTGCAATCCCTCTTTCCCCGGGAAGTTCGCACCCCACCTGAAAGCAGCCTGAGGGAAGTTTGCACCCTGCCAATGTCTAGCCTACGAACTTGCCTGGTGTTGGTTGTGGATCTTGATTATCTTCCTGATTCAGAGGTCCTTGCTTTCAGCCATGTTTATACCCCATGAAGTATTTACACCCCAGAAGTATGTACACTCTTCCACACAGGGGAGTGCAGAGGGGGGGTACCCCCTTTGCGGGGTCCGGGGGGGATATCCCCCCGGCTGGGGGGTCTGGAGGTGGGAGGGCCCCCAACGGGGGTTCGGGGGTAGCGTCCCCCGATGGGGTTTGGGGGCGAAACCCCCGAAGCAAAAATTGCCTTGTAAAAGTATATTGTAATTTCATTGTAAATCTGGACCGTTCATTATAAGGTCGCAAATCTAATGGTAGAGATTATGTTAGGGTTTTTTTCCCTAGAAGGCAACCCTCTTTTATGAGGGAAATGTATTGCGGCTATGTATGGTGGTAAATATTGTATTCTGAGAGAGGAGACTGTGAGAGAAAGAAGAGGAAGTTACATCGGGTTTTGCTGTAGGTTGTATCCCTTCATTTGTTGGATAATATTAAAGGAAGGACCTAGCAATTTCTCTAGTGGACGTAGCCCACACTGGGTGAACCACGTAAATATGTGTCTATCTTGTATTGTGTGTCTTTTTTGTTTTGTTTCTGCATTTGCTTTATTTTATTGCTCCACGGTCCTGTTTTTCTAACACCTGGGAAGTTCGCACCATGCTAGTGTATAGCCTATGAACTTGATTGGGAAGTTCGCACTGTACTTCACTATAGGATGAGGGGAGTTCACACTTCTCCCTTAAGAATCCTGTGAGAATCACCTTGAAGTTCGCACCTCTCCTTTGTCTAGGGTGTGAGAATTTCTACTTTGAGAATGGGACCTAGTCTACAGTACTAAAGCTCACACCCTACTAGAGACGGGACCTGCAAGAATGAAATAATGTTCGCACCTCACTTCCATGGCTCTGATACCAGGTAGAAATTTCAATACAAATTAAGTATTTCCTGTGATTCTCCTGATCTAACAATTATACACCACTGTTAAATACAAAATCGCTTCTACTATTATTCTTGTGGAAAATTAAACCACGATCACAACCACAATCACAAAGTGAAATATCAAGAACACATAACACAGAAGTTTTACCAGGAAAGCGTAAAGCTAAAAATCCCACTATCATATATTATATATATCATGAATCATGAAACAATCTCATACAAAACTCTAATCCAAGAGCTCTCAGTACAATACAATCATTTCACACTGTCATACACAAATTAGCAAATACATGTGTCAATTCTCTGTGTCCAGACAACCTGCCTCCTCTGCACAATCTCTGCAATTCGGAATTCTCACAATGATCATTCCCTCAAATTGCCTAGTTTGCACATGCTCATAATCATATCCACTACATGTGTGATCAAATCACAACTGATGGCCAAACTGTCCCTTTCACCTGTTATCTCAACTGGGTCTCCACTGGATCTGACATGCATGTAGTTAACCGTGGTGAATCTTCAGTTGCATGTGAGTTCACTGATTAACTGAACTCTCACTAGTGCATGTTTAGTTACAACTAGTACAATTGATCTTAACTCACTTAACTACACTTATAATTCTGTTACAAATCCAACTCACTCAATTATGAATGAAATAATAGATTAATATTTATTGTCTAATTTATTTAAGGGAAAAGTGAATTAGACACATGTTTCTTGTTGACTTTTCAACATTTGATATCGATGTGGAGCATTGATCTGCAATGCTTCATTATAAGGGGACAACAACTGAAACTCTCAACTGTTGAGGATGTATATTTTTTGATGGGGCTCCCCTTTCCTGGAATGACTATGCCTAATGATCCCCAGTTGTTGGGGGATGTGTAGCTGATAGATATGTCCTGACGCTACCGTACGTGGCTAAAACTGATGTTAGGTTCAGTTTTCCATATTGAGGTGATGGAGGCACTCTTGTATCAATGCATCCTGACCATGGTTGTGTGGATCTATGGATCCTTGGCTACTCAGCGGATCATTGGTGGTCAACTGAGGATTGTAGAGAGGGTCCTAGATGGGGACTTCTTCGCCTAGGGATTAATGTTGAATGCCAGGATGATGGGGCAGACTCTGATGATTTTTCGTTTAGATCTATCCTGGCGGCATGGTTTCTAGAGAGGGTGCCCATGTTGCGCCCAAGGATTTCGCTTCCACCTGCAGGGGCACAGGAGTCGCGGTTGATGTGGTGGGCTCAGATTTTGGCACATCACAGAGGGGGAGAGGGTGGCCACTATTTTACAGCCACAGTGGCACATGTGTGGCATCACATGCCACAGGTTATACTCTAGTACTCATATGGTGGGATGGGTTTTCTGCATGACCCAGACATGGAGCTTCCTCCTGGAGAGGTCTGGGACCAGAGGGGTATGTTTGTTCATTT
>ML799517.1:64195-141089 GCA_009831015.1 Picea engelmannii | reverse complement strand
TTTTTGTGTTTGCAAATGTGGGGCCTCGAGGCCATGAGGCACAGATGGTGGGAGAGTCAGCTCACCAGGGGCCATTGCGACCATTGTGGGTAGAGCCGCGGGTAGGAGAGCGACGTCGGAGGGATGATGTTGGTGTGAGGTCAACAGATGAGTCGAGGGTCGGATAGAGATGCAGGTTCGATGATCTAGGTGCAGGGCCATCGCATGCGCCACGGGTAGAGGTATGTGGGGGAATGGAGGATCTTCATCGCCAATTCAAGGAGGTGCTTCAAGGTGTGTCGGAGGTCATGTGGTCCCACATTCCGGATGAGAGAGTCTTGGATCAGTGTGTGGGTGTTCCGACAGAGTGGCAGACCCTGAACTGTCGAGTAGTTGTAGCGGGGGCAGCGATGATTGGTCGGCTACCCCCTGGACCTGGAGGACCCCCAACTGGTGGGGCACCAAACTGATGATAGAGGAATTGGTGGGGGAGCTCTAGGGGCACCATGAGTGTCAGCTTTGTTTTTTGTATTTATATATGCTTGTGAGCCCATTTTGTACAGGGTATTTGATACCCATTTTCTACCTATAGGGGTGGGGGGACTCACTTGCCTACGGTTGATGTATATGTTGTAATTTTGTAAAAATTTATGGTACTTTGATAGAGATATGTATATATGGATACACATATTTTGGATCTTTGTGATGTTTACATGTGTTGATATTTGTGATGGTTTATGATGTCTAATCTATATGTTGTGAACAATGTTTGATGATTTATGTATATGGAATGATGTATTGATGTGATAAATGTCAATCTAATACTAGGTTAGCCATGTTATCTTCTATTTTATTAAATTTTCATGGAACATGTGTAAATGTGATTGAATCAAAGTTTTGAGATAAGAGTCTAACTTGCAGGTATTTGCTAAAGAGGAAAGGATCACGGACACGGTATACATTGTTGAGCTACAGGACGACAGGGAATCTAACAACACACTAAGGTGGCGAATGTGGCGATGAATGGCCTCGGCGAGGAGACCAATGATGGTTGTGTATTTTGCTTGGTTTTTGGTGGCTGAGACCAAACATATGCCGCTAGAGTGGAGAAATTCATGTGAGGGGTGTAAAGGGCCCAAGCAGTCGAAGTGAGACTTTGTGTCCAACGGCAAGCACCGTCAACGTAACTGATGTGGTAGGTCGATGGAGGAGGCATCTGTCAATAACATAGATGGTAGATCAGATATGAGGCGTGGAGGTGAAAAAGAAGACTAAAAACTCTACAAATGTATACAAAGAAAAATCCTAGTGTAGGATGACTACGCTCAGGCATAAAACTTCTTTAAGTACAACCCTTTGATGGGTTATTTGAGAGGATAGCCTTCTGGAGAGGCTAGGATGTATGCGCCTTTAGTGAGGCAGTGTTGGAAAATGTAGGGTCCATGCCATAATGACTCAAATTTCCCATGACCGAGAGTATCATGAGCGATATCGTAGGCTAGGATGAGATCTCCTTCATTAAATGAGTGAAGGTTAACATGGCGGTCAAAGGTATCTTTGGACCATTTTTTAGCTACCTCGTTATTCTATAATGAAGACCGACGATCTTCATCCAACGACTCTAAGGTCAACAAGAACTGCTCCATTGGAGTAGTGTCAAGTAATAGCTCGATGCTAGTGCGCAACATGGAAATTTCACACTTGATGGGGAGGGTGGCTTCAATCCCATGGACGAGATGAAACGGTGTAAAACTGGTGGCAGTTTTGATTGTCATGTGATAAGTCCATAATGTTGAAAAAAACATATGATGGCAGTTGGTCTTATGTTTGTTGACAGTACGTTGCAACATGGTTTTGAGGACTTTATTGACAGCCTCGACCTATCCATTGGACTGAGGGTAGTATGGGGAGGAAAACTCATGAGAGAAGCCTAATTTTGACGAGAGTTCGACGAATATCTCATTCTCAAAGTGCTTATTGTGATCGGAGACTAATTGTAGTGGAATTCTGAAATGGGTAATTACGTGGTTACAAAAAAAATGTGTTGTTGTGTCAGTGGTATTGTTGAAGGTAGGCATGACTTTGGCCCATTTGGTAAAGTAATCTACTGCCATGACGATGTACTTGTGTCTGTTACTAGATGGAGCATTTCAATTCATGGAGTTTATGCCCCATTTGCAGAAGGGGTCAGTGGTGATGACTGGATGTAGAAGAGCAGGTGGAGCTCGTGCTTTCTTTGCATAGAGATGGAATTTGTCGCATCGCTTGACAACGTGGATGTAGTCATGAAACAGTGTGGGCCAGAAGTATCTTTCTTGAATGATTTTTGGGTGGTGGACATACCTGATAAGTGGCCACCACAAACGTCGCTATGGAAATCGTTCAAGACTTTGTTTGCTTCATCGATGGTCAGACATCGACAAAGTATGGTGTCAACTGCACATCAGTACAAGATGTCATCGATGAGGAGGTACCAAGGGGCCTGATGACGTATATGCTAACGATCATCTCAAGAGAGATGAGATAAAAACTTATGTGTCCAAAGGCGGACAAGGAGGTCGCCATACCAGGGGTCATTCGAGGGGATGAAGAAGAGGTGTTTGTCGGGAAAATCCATATTGACGGGTGAACCTTTAGAATATGAGGGAAAAGTTGTGATGATTTTGGCGAGAACGAGTGCTTTCTTGCTTTTGGGAGTTGATAACTCTAGGTCGTATTCCTGAAGGATGACTATCCATCGGAAAATTTTCCATTAATCTGTCGTCGACTAAGCAAGTACTGCATGGGGTTAGAATCTCCCATGACTTTGGTAGTGTGAAGCAGGATATAATGACGCATTTTTTGAATTTTGAGGTATAGTTTCTCATCATGATTGTATTTCAGGGGTGGTCCCGAAAGATTTTTATTGATGTAGTAAATAATATGCATGTGTCCATTATCCTCTAGTTGGAAGAGGACTCCTGCTACTAAGACGGTTGAGGATAATAAGTAAAGGATGTAATTGCGATCATATTCTAGAGGACTAATCAAAGGGGTGTTGGATAGTGTCGCATTTAAATCATCAAAAGTGGTTTGGGCATGTTCATCCCATTGAAATGGGATATCATGGAGTAGTAAGCGAAGGAAACCATGTGCGCGAGTGGCGTAATCTGGGACAAAGCATCGTAAAAAAAAAATCTTTTCCTTGTAGGCTCTATAGTTGGTGAAAATTCCTAGGTGGTGGAATTTCTGTGATATATTGGACCTTGAGGGGGTCCACTGTGATGACGTGTTGGGAAACAATGAACCCAAGGAGGCATCTGGAAATGACGTAGAACACACACTTGAGAGGGTTCAAGCAGATATTGTATTGGTGACATCATTGAAACACAACATGTAAGTCCTCTAAATGTTGAGTTCATTTCTTGGATCAAGAAGTGAGGTCATCCAAGTAGGCAAGAATGATGTGAGAAAGATCATGGAAAACATAAGTCATGGCCCGTTGAAATGCCATGCATGTGTTTTTTAGTCCAAAAGGCATGACACAATAAGAAAAAGTACCCCATGGGGTAGTAAAATCAGTTTATACTGGTCTGCTAGATGGATTTGGATTTGATTGTAGCTGGAGAACCCATCCATGAAGGACAATGCCTCGTGGCTGGCACATTCATCGATAATTTTGTCGATGAAAGGGGTTGGAAAGTTGTCTTTGGGACAAGCAAGGTTGAGATCATGAAATTCGGTGTAGACGCGAATAGTGTCATGTTTTTTGTTAATGGGGACAGAGTTGGAAACCCATGAGATATACGCAATGGGGTATATGAACCCTGCGTCACGTAACTTGTCAATTTTGTCTTTGATAGCCGCAGCTTTGGATGGGTGAAGTGGGTGTTTATTTTGATGGACTGGGGCGACATCGGGCCATGTGTCGATGTGATGTTTGACTATAGAAGGATCGAGGTTGGGCATCTTTGTATATGACCAGGAAAAAATATCACAGTATTCCTGAAAGAGATCTTTGTAAGATGTGAGTTCTTCAGGGGATCATGCGGCGCCAATGTTGATTTCCTCTATGATTCCTAGTTTGATGGAAATGTCGATTTTGATAGTGGGGGGGATGTTGGCCATGTTGTCATCCTCAAAATCATCTGGGGCAGGGATAGGGTTGTTGAACCAATCTATATGCCCTGACGAAATAAAATTCTTGGTTTTGATTGCACATATGGAGGCTTGTCTAGGAAGGTCAAAGGCTTCCTCTGAGAGAAAAAGTGCTTGGTGATGGAGTGCATTCCATGGGCAATTAGAGGTAGTGAGTTCCTCCAGGATATCTTCATCACAATGGAAAATGAAAGAATACAGGGGATCCAGGGAGGTGACATGGGTGATTGTCATAGTGTGATTGTCCTCAAGTGGCAAAGATGTAGAGGGGATATCGGAACCATGTTGCGATGGCTCGCTTGACATAAACCAAATGTCCAGACATTGTGGGGGATAAACTATGGTAGGGGGTAAGATTTCCTATGGGAAATGAACCGAGGAATTGGGAGGTTTGGGGGAATATCCTCAGACAGTCTATCCATGAACCATGGAGGGGTGGGAAGTGACTCAAGTTTAGGGGAGGTGATGTTAACAGTATATGGAGAATGGATAGGGGGAGTCACTTGCATCACATGAGGTGAGGTGGTCGAATGATTTTGAATAAGGGTTAATTGACGACACCCGTATTCAATGATCAAAGGACACTGGTATGTGAAATGAGCAAGTGATTCACAAAGAGAGCATGGGCATCTCATCAGTTCATGGAATGAGGTAGAGACATAATGAATGTCAGTGAAGTGGGTACTCAAAAGTGGTGGTGGAGAGGGTTCTTGTTGAAATTTTTGGTGTACTGTCGTTAGTGTTTGGTGAAACTGAGGTAGAGTTGGGAAATGATGAGTGTAGTGGCCATACTCTGAATAGATGGCGCAAGCAAATTTGGTTTTCAACCCTTTACTTCCTATAATGGGGAACATTGTGGTAGTACTAGATGTGCTTGGGGAAGCGGTGAGCGATGTGGTTGCTCGAGGGAGTTGAATCAGATTGTGTAATTCAGGAAGAGAAGGACATCTATTATTGGGGTGTCCCTCTCTTTCACAGAGTGCGCAAGGAGGTTGAACTCGGGGAGGAAGTGGAGCGGTGGGATATTTCTTATTTTTTATTCCCCCAACCATAGCAGTGGTGTTGACAATTGGGGGTGAGGGTGGCATGGACAGATTTAGTACTGGAATCTGCATCAGGATTCCCTCTGACTGAGGAGGGAGGGATGGTTGAGGAACCATCGCGGTTGGGTGTAGATACCATACAGGGATGGCGAGAACCATGTTGGGAAGGGTAAGAATCATGGCTACCTAAAAGGCTTGTACTCCTAGTGGGGGGTAGAAGAAATGGATTTGAGTGGTGTCTTGGGGGATTGTCTCCCAAACCGGGATTTTCCCTTGGGGGAGGAGGAAATCAGGGATAAGTGGTGTAATGGGGTTCTCAGGGAAACCTTGAGGTAAATTTTCTTCAACTGGTGGGATGTCGAGGTGAGGAGAGGCCTTAGTGGGAGGGATGGTGTCTCCAATGTTAGTTCCATTAGAAGATATGACATAGACTTGTGTTGAAGGTTGTATGAGAGGTGGTGCTCCATGGTATGCCCCTAGCAAGGATGGGTCCTTGAAAATTATAAGGCCCATATCAATGAGTGAATAGGCATCTGATCTAGTGTGGATAAGAGGTAAGATGTTATCGATGTTGGCAGAATGGTTAGGCTCATAATGTGTGATTTGGTCGATGGTGATGATTTCCCATTGTGGGGGAACATCATTGTTCAAAACACAAAAGAATCCATTTCCTTCATAGCGTACATGTAGCTACATCCAAACAATATATTGTAATCGAGTGGGGCGTAGATAACCTCAATGTCGATGAGAATGGTTTTTCCCCTGAGTTCAATGGGGAAATTTTGGAAGAGCCCTTCAGGGGATGATGGTCGACCATCATAAGCTCATAAAGTGATGGTGGATGGTATTAGCTCAAGGGAGACAAGTTTTTTCCATACAGTTTTGGACATGATGCATGTGGATGCACCTTCATCAATGATACACCGATGAACCATGATGTTTCGAATATTGACTGGTATCTGGAAATCTACCAGAGCAGGGATACGAGGTTCTCCTCTATATAGATCAAATTTGATGAGTCTAGTATCAGATGGGTCGACTTCCCCCAAGGCAGAAAGTAAGGATTTTTGTTGAGTTGGACAGGTTTGGAGGACCTCCAATACAGACATGGTTGTAGGAGACTGTACCAAGTCATCGACCAGACTGTAATTGTGTGTTTCCCTAGCCTGAGGGTTGTTGACATTCTATCGTAACAAAATGCAAGGGATACGAATGGGGGGTTCAGTGTTAGGGTGTGGAATCATCAAGGGTTGTTTGGTTGTAGCTGGAGTTGCTTCTAAAGTGGTGGGAGTAGTAGATTCAGAGGGTCTGTTGTATTGACGACCGCGCGTTTGCAAAAGAATTTCTTCTTCGCTAGTGAGGAGGATATTGCGATCCATCGGATTTCCAGGGTGGATGGGCCCTGGGTTTTGATATTGCCCCAATTGTGGTGGGGTAGGATGTACCTATTAATGGGTATTCATCACACCTTTGTGTGGAATAGGGTTTTGAAACATGGTTGGGGGTGGTTGTTGCAAATATTGTTGTGGGGCCTGTTGAGGGGCAGGCAATGCTTGAGAACGTGGTACGTTCATGGATTCTTTCATTCATTTAAAGTCATAAATTTGGGGGAAATCGTGGGTATAATTTCCATTCTCACCGAAAAGAGTGCAAGGGAAGTTCTTCCAGAGGTTGTTGTTGTTTTTCCTCCCGTGGAATTTGTTGTTATTGTCCCCTTGGGGGTTCTGGTTACCCTGATTCTGGTTGCAGCCAGCAGATTGGTTTTGTTGGGGGTTATTTCCCCCTGGTCCTGGGTTATTATTGTTTCAGTTTTTTACTTTCTTCTTGGCATGATTCGACTGATGGGACAGATTTTCCGTATTTGACTCTTCAAAAGTATGAAGTTGTTGAATGGGAGAGGGTTGAACAAAGTTAATGTCAGCGTGTGGTTGTCCATGTGGAGGAGCAATCGGTTGTGGAGGACAAGGAAATGGGAAATACATATTATTTTGTGGTAACGATGCATAGGGTGCATAGGAAGGTGAAGTGATTTCATTAGTGTCCAGTTATATGTTGAGGTAGAAGGGGAACCTGAACTTGGTTGAGAGGTCGGGCGCATTATGGGTGCCGACAACGGTTCACTCATGGGTGGAGGGGGGGTAACAGGATATGGTTGTTGGTAAGGGGGAGGAGGGTAATAATATGGTCCTCCATATGTTGGCGGATATCGGGGTGTATTGTACATAGGTGGTGGTTGGATGTACAGGTTGTGGTCTTTCGTGGTACCAATCAACCCATCTGCAGCGTGAGACATGCCAGGTTTTTCCTAGCCAAATGGTACAGGTCTAGGTGCATTATGTAATACAGTGTATAAGTAACCTGACTGAGCATAAATGAGATCGAATTGTTGATCCCTGCTGATGGATTCCCCTTCGGATTGGGGGAAGGTGTATTCCACGTCTTTGGAAAGTATGGAGACGAGTGATTTTAGAAACCAATCGAGACGTTGTTCTTTGGTGGTTTCGCTTTACATAAACTACATCGTCGGCGCCATTCATGGATGTGGTTGGCAATATGCATAGCTGAGGTTTGTTTGCACTTGAAGAGAAGTTCCAAACTAGTGTCATGATGAACTAGTAGTTGAAAAAAGGCCAAAAAGGCTTTGGCCAAGGATTCAAAAGTGGCATAGGACCCTGATTTTTCATCCACATACCATTTGGTTGATGGGCTAGTGAGTGTTTGTTGAAATACCCTTAAGTATATGGAATCATCCATGATGTTGTTTGAAGAGCACCATAAGTGAAAGGTCATGACATGGTTGGTGGGATCTTCCCCCGATTTTCCTTCAAATTTTGGAATATCTGGAGGTAGTTTAGTAGGCATATTGGGCCATTTGGGGTCATGTAATATAGGATAATTTGTGAGTTTACTCAAATCAGGAATGTTGAGAGATGCCAAATATGGCATGGGGGGTGGTGGTGGAATATTAGTTATATCCATGGTGTGAGAAGGTAGTGGACCTGACCCTTGAGGGGGGTTTGGTGGGGTTGTACTTCTCCCTTAAGAAGAATTTTGGCCCTTGCCTCCTTGTGAAGGAGAGCTAGTGAATGGATGGCCTTGGGAATTGGACCCAAGTAAAATGGAACCAAGAAAATTTGATCCCAAAATAGTGTCACTCACAGGGGTGTGACATGGTTGAGCCGATGCGTTGGTAAGACTAGGAACTCCTCCTAGAATAGGAGGGAGATTCTGCAAGCGCCTGGAATGACGGGGATTTTGTGGGTCCCCTATGATGTCCAACTAGTAAAGTGAATGTGTGTAAATGGTGATAAGAGAAAGCAAAAGATTTGTATAATTTGGACCTTCACAATATAACTCACAATTGCATGTAATCAAATGAGCATCATACATAAATCAACTGTAAATAAGCATAGATATGGTTAGGTAGATTTTGTTCGCATGGGGGAACAAATAAAACAAATGCTTTTTTCCTAAAAGATGTATCGTCCTTCCTCTCAAATAGCACTAGACCTTCCAAGAGCACTCAACAGTAGGGTCTGAAGCCGTCGGAAGAGGAACTAGTGAAGGATGAAATAATCAGTTATAATGAAGGGTAGAGGGTGCATATCCCGAAATATCTAGGGATATTTCCCAATAGCCACACAAAATCTGATCAAGGTGCAATTGTAGCCCACAATTTCCACCTGGGTAGATGTCCTAAATTTGGCCACTAAGTACCTTGATCAAAGTGTGGCATTTAGATTTTCGGCCTCAGAAATGGGTCACAGGATGGATCCCTTCCAAGAGTTGGGTGACTCAAGGGGGGACACAAAGAACAACCAGACCTCAGCCTTTGACCCTTCATGGGCATCTCTCTACCTTATGGTGTAGGAACACTTGACTTGGAGGATTTTTAAAGTTCCTTGTTTGTCAACTTCTAATGTTTGAAAATGTGAGAACCAGATAACAAGGGGTTATTTGGATTCCTCCCCCTGAGATCCTACCTAGACTAAAAACTTTATTTTGGCACCTCCTGTGGAGGAAAACTTATTGAGTTTTTAGAAAAATTTAGATGTGGTGGGCTGAGAAATTGGGGGTGTGAACCAATCTCATTTGAATTAAGTGGGTGTGGATAATTTCTTCAAGAAACAATGGGACATTTCAGAATTCCTTTGGAGAAAACCTACTTTAACCTCCACAATTCAAGATGGAAATTATGTAAGTGAGGAGTGACTTTGTGTGTGAGCAAGTGATAAAATGTGTCAAATTTTAATAAGTTAGGTGTGAATTTGCAACATGTAAACTTCTTGTGGTCCTTACAAATCTTTGTGACCTATCTTACTAAGTGTCATTAGTACAACCTTGCGGAATTTTAAAATCCCTAAAGAGCTAGCATGTGGACATATGGGTCCTTACCAATCCTTTAAACTCCCTAATGTGTTTTACACTAAGAAATCTTGAAAAACTATCCTAGATTGCAAGTATGTGGGCATGTATGGGCCTGTTACTTTGATCTTGAAACTCCCCTAGTGATGTAAACTAAGAAAGCAATTTCAAGAAACTATCCTAATTTTTCAACATGTGGGCATGTATGGGCCCTTACAAATTTAAGATGTTTTCAAAAATAAACTAAGAGGATCCCTAGGGGGGCTTTGTCCTCTCCTAAAGATTTTTTTTAAGGGAGATGAAATGTCTCCTTAAGCACCTTTATGATTCTCAATATCGATCTATGGTGTGAGAGAAGAGCATATTCAATTACCAAAGTTGATTTATGGTCCCAATGCAAGTGTTTTTATATGTGATAGAAAATAATCTCAACTTATATTTTACAAACCAAACAAGCCATCTATGTGGAAACCAAAGAAAAAGAGGAGAAAATATGGTTCTTTTTACCCATAAGTGCCTATGTCTAGCTAACCTTTCATATGGGAAAGGAGTATAAGTGGAGTGCATTTACAAATTGCATGAAAGAAATATTTTGAAGGCTAGGGGCCTTCAAATCATCACAAAAACTCTTACAATTTTGAAAATCTGAAAATGTGTGTGGGTTACAGTTTAGACAGAGGAGCATTGGGCACATAGTACACATAATTCATAGCAAACAAAATCCTTTTGGGTGCATAGTGCACAAAATGCACAGATCAAAGAATCCTTTTGGGTGCATAGTGCATTGTGTGTGAGAGAGAGAGCTGGAATACCCGTGCACATTATGATATGCGTCGGGGGGGGTGAAATTATCCTCCTCTAGCTCGAAAGTTGGCTCTTGATAGGTAAATCTAGGTCGGTTTTGCTACCTGCAATAAAAATGGATCAAAAAGAAGTGCTCTCTAAGCCCAAATAGGGTGGAAATGGATACATTTCCCCAGTATGGTCATTAATCTGTTGTGTCTCTTTCGTCACTTGGGTGAGAAAAACAAGGGCACTTGCATGCCTAGTTGGGCCTAATAGACAAGACAGAGGTTATTGCATGAGTTAAAAAAACCAAACACATGAAATAAACAAGTAAACAAACTAAAAACAACTAAGGAAATAAAACTAGAATGCATAAGAAACTTTTAGAACCATAAACAAAAAACCAATGACCAAGATTATGCCACCAATGGATAACTATATTAGTTGGCAAAACACCGTAGATAAATGAGGACTTCTGAGTCCCCTCTTCATCCTTGGGAGGTCTCTTGAGTTCCCTAAAGGAGATCTCTTATTACAATGGTAGAAAAGAAAACAAATGATGAAGAAATCAATGCTTATTCCCTCAAGAGGTGAGTGGAATGGCCTATTGGAATGTTTCTAGAATGCTCCAAGAAGAAAAGAGGATTCTCAAGGGAGGATTGAGGCAGCATAACAATACTATGAAAATCTTACTTTCTTAGTGCACCCATGTCCTCTATTTATAGAATTTCTTCAAGGCAATATTCAACTGGTTCTTAGTGTGAACAAGGGGCCCTTTATGGCACCCTTTGGTCCTTGACCAACCCCCCATTCAGATTTAGCTCAGATCTGAAGGTCAAATCAAGTTGGGAGCTGGTCCATAAGTGGTTGAGGGGCCGACAAGAACCATCAATGCGTCGTTCACAGGAGTGCACTACTTTTCTCGTACGCAGTCACGCATATTGTGCATTGTGCACTCTATGGGCTTCTTTGGCCCATGCACTCTGCCCGTGATTCCTCTAAGGTATGTTTAATAAAGGAGAGGGTGAATCAAGTGATTGAGGATATGTTGAGGATGTATGTGATGGTTAAACCATAAAAATGGGAAGACTACCTACACCTAGTAGAGTTTTCTTATAACAATGGGTACCAAGCATCTCTAAATATGATCTCATTTAAAGCATTTTATGGCAAAAGGTGCAACACACCGGTAAGTTGGGACAAACCAGCAGATAGAGAAGTGGTTGGGCTAGAATTGTTCAGGTAAATGGAAGAGAAAATGTTGAAAATAAAATTGAATTTAAAGGTTTCTCAAGATAGGAAGAAAATCTATGTTGATAAGGGAAGAACTCACAGGGAATTTAAAGTGTGTGACCATGTATTCTTGAAAATAAAAGCCAACAAAATTTCCTTGAAGTTGGGAATTTTTTCAAAGTTGGCAGATCGTTATTGTGGCTCGTTTGAAATCCTAGAGAGGATTGGGCATGTAGCATACATGCTTGCCTTTCCTGCATCAATGTCTATTCATAATGTATTTAATGTGTCATTGCTCAAAAAGTATATAGTTGATGTTAATCATGTTATTAATTGGAATGTGATTCAGGTGGAGCAAGAAGGCACATGTCAAGTGCATCCAATGTGCATATTGGATCGGAAGATCAAGTAGCTTTGGAATTGAGTCATAGAACTAGTAAAGGTCCAATGGACCTAGTACGGTCCTAAAGATGCAACTTGGGAGTACGATGATGTTATGCAGGCAAAATACCTGCATCGTTTTTATGATTTTTGAAATTTTGGTTGTAAATGTGTATATATTTCACTTAGGAAAGTGCATAAATAAGGGGGAGGGGAATGTAATACCCCTAGGTAGAACCCCAACTGTAAATGTAAATAAAAATATACTTTGGCTAGTGAGCCAATATACAGAAAGGACATTATGTCTGTGATGTAAAAGTAAATGTATTCACATGCAAATATTAATGAAAAACACATCATTGTGTGTAGACCAACCATGTAAAAGAGTAAGGGGGACTAAATTCCACTATTTCGGGAAAGGGGGATAAAATATAAGGATAAGGGGCTAAGATAGGGAGCTTAAGCCAAAAATGAATATTATATTAATATTCCTTAAAGTATAAAATATGGACAATTATTTTGTCCTAAGTTCTAAGGATGGGGACAAGTGGGCCAAAGTATCTCTCAACATTACAAGTGTCAAATTAGGAACATGCATACAAAGAGTTTGGACTTAGTGCATTTTCCATCATTCCATTATTCCTCCATTTTGGGGAGGCACTCACATATTTCAGTTATCCTACGTACCTCTCTATCACTAGCAGTGTACATGTACCTTACCTGAACCAGTACTAAGATGTACGTGTACCTATACCTGGTTACCTTAGGAGTTGGTCTGAAGAAATGGGTTGTCAGGCCCATGGGATATTGCAGAGACAGGTTGTCAAGCCCATGGAATATTCTCTCTAGGTGAGAGAATTATTGGGAATTGATCTCTCGAAGGTGCTAGACTGCAGCTACAGGACTCTAGTACTTCCTATCTGGCATGTTGTTGAATTCCCGAAAAGGAAATGGGGCAACCGAAGGACTATTAAGAAGAGAAGGGGCACATTTTCTGGGGTGGGACAAATAGTTGGCACTTGTGAGGTGGTTTTTCCTGTTATATGAGATACATCAGCCTGGTTAAGAATTCATTCACCCTGGTGGAGTTTAGTCCTAGCTTGGGGGTGACCCACTGCTAAGACCTCTGAGCAGCATGGTCTAAGGCTGGGAGGAACGTGGAAGGTATGCACACAGTGGGTGGTCTTTTTATCAAAGATAAGTGTCAATTGTGTGTTAAATCATGTGCTTCATCATTATTTATACATTTTTTTATGGGTTTTTCCTATGTATGTTGCATGTGGATTTCTATGTGTATTTTTATTATTATTATTATTATGTAAGAATCTGTGTATTTGTAGAGTATTTTTATGTTTAAATTTGGTATACAGTTCGAAGAATTCTACATGGAATTGACCAACAGTTGGATGTTGGGGATGCTACAACCATAATATCCTAAAAAGGAGTTTACCCAAGGTCACAACAAGCCAAAGAAATTCACACCTATACAAAACACATAACTTGGGTTAAGACTTCAACAATATATTATAGCAATCATAGGGTACCAACAACAAGAATATAAGTAGAATTAATTAGACTCGATATGCATGCAAAAGTTTGAATGAATTTTGACCTTTGCATCCATGGTATACCACCACAAATGGAAAATAAAACTAAGAATAATGGGTTGAAACCATAAGAGGAAAATAGGTTATGACTTGGACGATTAGATGACACATAAGAAACACCCATTGCCCCTTTACTTAGGCATGAAAAACACATAAATTGTGAAAGAAATCAATAGGTTTTTAGGCACAAATTCATTCCATTGTGATTGCGGTACCCTGGCTACTTCTTTTCCATTTGTTTTTAGGCTTGAAACCCAAAAACACTACTAGAAAATAATTCCTAAACAAACTATGTGATACCTCAAGGTAGGTCATTGAGCTTAGATCTCGCCCATAGGGGATGAACATTATAAATCAACAAGGAAGATCCAATATCAAGGATATTCCTATGCTCCCAATCCTTCAAATAGAAACATGAATAAGGAAATGTATGGTATGAACCACAAAGGAGAAGTCTCATAGAATCCTTGGCTTCAAAAAAAGGATTACATAGGTAAAACTCAACAATAGGTTGGATGAAATGGATAGTACAAATTAAAATCACAAGGTAGGAAAAATGCAATGTAAAAACCAACCATCAACCACACCTAGTAGATTAGATTGTAGGGATGAGGATGCAAATCACCACATGCATGTACTTTACCTATTAATTCAATGTTAAAGGCATGGTATGGGATGTCTGTGTGGCACCACATAAACCAAGTATCAGTGGGTGAAATTATATAGCTTGGTTTCCAAAGTTTACAACTCACATATGTTTCAAAACTTGGGTGGATATAATCCAAATTTTGGCATGGTCAAAACCCTAGTTTCAACCTTATGCCATGTATTTTTTTATTGTTCTTATTTTAGAACTAGTCATAGGTAGAATTACTAGGCCAAGCACAAGTATGCTTGTAATTAGATCTTAATTTCACCTTTATGTATTCACAAATTGTATTTAATTCATGAAATAACCATGTTTTCATTGGTTGTAGGTATTCTACTCTACATCAATATAATCAAATGAAAATCCATATAACCATGTTAACTACACATACACCACTACATTTATTAATGACTAAGCCACATGTACACAACTGTAATCATGTGTATAAAGGACATGCACCCATATTTAAACACATGATAACAATAATCCTCTATGAAACATCTCACCATTTCCAATAAATTATAATGGTCGTGAACCAAATTAGAAGCATGTAATATTTCCATAATCAATCAAATACATTAGCAACATCATAGAGTAAACCATGAATCACAACTCATTAGAAGTAGACATAGATGAACTATCAATCAACAACCTCAATAAATGTATTCACCATAGTGCAAACTACTAGGATACCCTATAGTGCCTAGAAATAATTTAGGTTAAATGATCATATATTAGCATGATATAATAGGATTATTATGCTTGTATAAGAAAGTAAAATATTTGATAGATAGATTCATTTCTATACTTCACAATAATTTTGATGTTGACCATTTTTTAGGTCAAAAGAGTCATAAGATTCTTGTTTCCACAATTAATTGTATAATTGACAATGAATCAATCTTAACAATTGAATGACCTTAAGATGATAATGACTCAAGATTGTAGGGGATGATTATGGTCTAGTGACATTGGAAACGTCAATAATTGGATCAGGTTGATTGGATAGTATTAATGATGTTGGTAATTCAATTAATTGGAATGATTTTGTAAATGGTGTGTGTGCATTAATTTAATGATCACATTCATTTAATGCTCAAAGGTCCTAAAATTAGGATCAATTCTATAAGTCATTTTGTTGGTTCTTAACTTCTTCTTGGGATGACCCAGGTTCTGATCTCAAACAAGTTTCCAACAAAACCCTCAAAACTATCGAACCTCCTGGTAAACTAGAAGGCAACATCCCGTATAGGGTGCACAATGCATTCTCACCTGAGATAGATTTTATGGGGGACTGCAATACTCAGGTGTTTGCAGTCTAGGAGTGAGTGGGGATTGTGATTGGGTTCTTTATTCCTTATGCATTATCCTTGTTAATTATTCATTTACTTCTATGATTTATTCATCTTTAAACCTATGCATGCATGATGATATAGCTACTTTAACCATTCATTCTTAAGCTAATGATCAACAGAAAATAAAAAAATTCATTAAAAATCACATAGAACACAAGGTTTATCGTGGTTCACCCCCTCTTGGGGCTACATCCACAAATATCTAGCTTCTCTGCTCTTTTATTGATTCTACTACAAAATCTTGCGCTGCGTGCATTACATCTTCAGTAATACAATCAAAATTGAGCGGAATAACCCTCTATGAGGCTGACTAGATCACACCGGGCTCCTCATCCTGTGACCTAACCCTCAAATACTAACTTATTTGACTCTTCTAAAAGACTTATTACAATCAGTAGTTTTCCAACCAATTAACTCTTAATAGTTAACTAGCATCTTTTCCTCAGTACAAGCTCTCTCTTCTTCTCCTTCATTTTTTTTGAACTAGCCCTCCTAGGTCCTTATTTATACTAATTTATAGGCTTATAGTCATTACAATGTTTTTCAAAAACCATAACCCTGTCACAATTAGGCTTGTATGCATGCGCACCACGTTGTTTTTCCTCCTACATGTTGTTTTTCCTTCTTTTTTTGCATGTTGTTTTCTTTCCATCTGTTGTGCACACTCCAAAATTAGGTCTTTCTTTCCAAAAATAGGTCTTTCCTCAAAACAGATCTTTCTCCAAAATTATGCATACGCCCAAAATAAACTTCCTTCTCAAAATAGGCATGTTCCCAACAAGCCCCCAACACTGACATTTGGCTCATCCCGATCCACTCAAGTGGTGCACGCTCCATGTACGGCATTTTCCAAGCTGTGGAACTTCTCTGCTAGTTCCTTCCCTTTTTCCCTCACCTACGCAACTTTGTTTGTTAGCGCCTAAAATATCTGTGTTGTTATCTCTTCCTGTAGTAATGTTGTGCCCTTTGAATGTGAATATTCCATGCTTGTCTTCTCTTCCTCCAACTGTGCAATCATCTGTGTTTCTCGTTCCTGGAGGGGCTCCAATCGGGCTTGTCTTTCTCTCTTATTCATCTATGCTTCCTTTAACTTTGTCTCCATAGTCTTCATTTCCTGGGTTCCCTTCAAGCGCTCAATAATACTCATGGTTTTCTATCGTTTCTTTAACTCATGTATGGATGCACCAATTTTCTCCTCTTGTTGGTTCAACTGTTGGACATTTTCATCCTCTTCCAAAATAGTCCAAATCTGCGTAGTTTTGTCAAACAATTCAGTGACTTCCCTTGCTTCCTTTTCCATATTCGCTATATGGAGTGTGGATTTTTGTTCTCTCTATTCTCGAACCTCGGGACAAGTCATAGGATTAAGTTTTTTTTTAGCTCCTCAATTTCCTTCCTATATCCCTCAATCGTTTGTGAAATGATTTTTATATTTTCTTATGCACTCCTCTCTGGTGCTTGCGCGCTATTTTGAATGTGGTCATATATCATTGTTATCCCCTACTCTAGCTTGTTAGCACATTTTTTCTCCTCCTCTTTCTCTGAGGTCAGTTGGTCATAAGTGATTTGTAACATTTCGATGACTCCCCTACCTACCTCTAAGTTAGTGGCATCTGTGGGAGCTCTAGATTTTACTTCTTACATTATACTGGCATGGAGTCAGTATAATTCCTTGGTGGGTATCTATGCCATGACTACCTCAAAATGGTAGATTTCCCCCATGGGTTTCTGCACAGTCTCTTGATCCATTCTAACCATTTGTCGTGTGACTGTGAATGTGTCCCTACCTTGCACTACTAGATGAATTGTCTCCTCTCCTTCTTTCTGCGCAGGGGGTCAATGTGTATTTTCATGTCACTACATTGTGGCCTATGGTCCTGCATGACTCTATAACTTCATGGACTTCTATGAGTTTGGACATGATCTCTTCTCTTTGTGCCTCTACAACATGAACCACCTCTTCCCCCTTCTCCCGGACCTTGTCTACAACGAACTTAGCATCATCCTTTGTCAGGGTGATGACTGGGTCTTCCATGGTATACTTCATATTTTTATGTTTCTCTTCTACCTGTGGTGTCATCATTTTTATCTATGAGGGATGTTCCCCACTCGTTGTAACATGTACCCTTTCCTCACCATCCTGTGATGTGTCCCTCTTTCTCACAGCCTGCTGACTGTTTGTCCTGGTCACTGTTATTTTCCTCCTTGGTATTTTTGGCACTATGTTACTTCCTGACACCTAATTCTGCGTTGCACCCTTCCTAGTTTTATCAACTGGGCTATTTGTTTTTGTTTATGGACCTGCTTCAACCTGCCCCTTGGGCTTGGTAGATTTTGTTGCGGCTATCTTTGTTGTTTGTTTTTCTACTGGAATATTCCACTGCACTGGAAATTCTCTAATTATCCAGTCAATTTCTTCCTTTGTGACACAGTATTGCATCCCCGGTCATGCCTTATTTGGATCCCTTGCGGCCTGGATCCACATGTGGTGCTTGGATGCCTTAAACCTGGTTATCCCTTCACTTTCCTAGACTGCCTCCATAGGAATGTGCCACACATTGGTTGTGAATTGTTGTACTTCTTCAAGCAACATTGAAAATACTATTTTATTTGTCTGCTAATTTTTATTTTCCTTGGCCTGCCAGAGGGACTCAATATCTAGCCGCATAGCACTTTCCTTTCTTATCTAAAAAGGTTGAAAACTTTGGCTCATGCCATCCTTCCAAAGCTATAATAATGATGATCCAAGAATAATGGAACTCGGTTCCATTATCTTGTGCATCTCAGCAATCAATCAAAAATTGGTTCAGGAGGTATGGTTCCCAACTAAACATTACTCCCTCCGCGCACTGCGCGGCTACTGCGATGACTCTTTTTGGAGCCTCTTCTTTCCTGCACTTCCTCAACAGCTTGCAATCCATGAGCTTGTTGGAAAAACTTGTCCCATTGTCATTGATATCTCTGAGCACAATGCCCCTGTTTCCCTTCCTGGTGCCAAATTGTAATTTCACTTGTTCATCGATCTCCTTCTTACATGTCTTGTTGTCCAAGTACTCCTATGGTTGTGTGCTTATTGTAGGTAATATTGTAATATTGGAAATCAATGCCACATCAAGTGGTATCGTCCTATCCATCCAAAGTATGTTTCCATGTACCCAGGCTAGCAACTATTTGACGCAAAGCCCTACATTTTTACCTCTCCCAAAGTGCGGTATGTCCAGGAGCTTCATTATCTTGAAGTTGTGAAGCCCTGTTATCCACTACAACGGCTCTATTATTGGGTTTCCTAAGGGTCCAATTTACCCTGTATTTTCTAGGTAGGATTCCTCAGACAAATCTGGGAATTTGGTCACAACACGCACATTGTGGTCTGAGTACCTTAGTTTAGGTAATTTTTTGAGCATGTCGTCCACCATGACCACTGCATCTTGGAGGTATGGAAGTGTAATGTTTGTGGCATCTTGCACCTTTATTTTCTACATGATAGAATATGGGCCTACCTATGTTGTTTCTATGTCATCTTTTCCCCCCTTAGAGTCCGGATAATTGGTGATGTCCTCGACCAACACCTCTTCTTCGTCGTGGCCATGTTGTCGACCCGTCATTTCATCAGGTTTCACCAGTGTTTCAGAATTAGGGTTTGGAATACCAATTTGAGTCCCAGAACTCTTCCCTACTTCCCCTTGTGTCGTTGTCGATGTTTCCTCCTCAAACTGTGTCAAGCTGATTGACTCTATCTCAGAAGTAGTGACATCTTCAAGCTCGATGACGTTCTTTGGATCCCTCATCCTTTCCTTCTGCATTTGACCCTGTCAGGTAACTCGTACATACTGGCCTAGAGTGCCAAACTTTGGTGGTATCATCTTTTATCCAATTTGAACACTCGCTCACTTCTTCGCGCAATTATAGCTAGGGCACACACTTGTATCTTTCTTTGTGCTCAAAAATATCTAAGTTTCAAACTAACACATTCTTTCCACACTTTATAGACCTGGTCGTAATTGATTTTCACTTTTTTTGTGCATTTGCGCCGAGTGCAATTTTTCATGCACGTTGTCTTTCTATGTTGTCACAGTAATTGTTGCGCACAAATTTTTTCCCACTTTCCTATTATTCAGAAAAATTCTGCATCTTTTTGTGTTGTTCTTTTTCTATTTTTTTATTCATTTTTCTTCTTTTTCCACTTTTATTTCTTTTTCTCAGTTTTCTTTCCTAATATCTACTATAGTACACTATATACATGATTTTTTTATTGTGTTGTAACTTTTAGGAGTTAGTAGTTCGTTTTTCCCTGTACAGTTTCAATCGACTAACGTTGACCATTGCTTTCAGTTATTTTCCTCCCAAGTCCTTTCGTTGCACAGATCCCCCATTTGTGACAGTATTTACTTCATATGGCCCTAGGCAATGCATTATAAACTTACCAGGGTGTTGCAAAAATTTGTTGTCATAGAGAAGAACTAGGTCTCCCTCCTTAAAGATCTTATTTTTAATATGTTTGTCATGTTAGGATTTATCCCTTTCTTTATGTACTTTCTGGTGAAATCCTGCCAAAATCCTATCCTCTTCCATTTCCATTAATTGACTTAACCTCTCATGTACTACGTCTCTTTTTGTCATGTTGTTAATTGTTGCTACACACAAACTGGGTACCAGAAATTCTAATGGAACTGTTGCTTCATGTCCATACACCGATAGGAATGGTGTATGTCCTAACAACTTATTGCATGTGGTCAGGTATGCCCATAGTAATGCTGGTATTTTCAAGTCCCAATTATCCATGTTCACATTGTAGATCTTAGTCAAAGAATTTTCCAAAATCTTATTGAAAGCTTCTACTATCCCATTTGCATGAGGATGATATGGTGTACTCATCTGGTGATAGACTTCAAACTCCTCATTCATATCCATGATGGTATTATTAATAAAATGAGTGCCTTGGTCACTCATCAGAATCCTGGGGCATCCAAATCTAGTGATCACTTACTCAAATAAGAAGTGTGTTGTTGTCTCTGTGCTACAATATTTTATTGGTGTTGTTCTTCCCATCTTGTTAAGTATTTGGTCGCAGTAATGATATATCTTGCTCCTGACTTTTTTGATGGTGGATTAATAGGTCCAACAAAGCCTATTGTCCATTTTTCAAATACATGCAGAGTTACTTGTGGTATTAGGGGCATCTCATCCCTTATGTTGGGTTTGTCAACCCTCTGACAGACATCACAGTTCTAGCAATATCCCTTGGCATATTTATGAACTTTTGGCCACCATAATCCTGCACGCAATACCTTCTGTGTGGTAGAATTTCCTACATACTTTCCTCTAGCTATACATTCATGAGCTTCTGCTAAAATCCTAGATCGTTCATTTTCCAATACACACCTTATCAAAATGTTATATGCACCCATCTTATATAAATGACCTGAAATGAGTTGATATTCTGTAACTCTGACTACCAAGTTTTTCTTCAGTGCAGTGCTAAAGTCCTGTGGTGAAACCAATGTACTTAAGTATTCAATAATATTAGTGAATTATTCATCATCTACATGTACTAAAAATAAATGTGCATCAGGGAAGTTGTCTTCCAAGTTAGTAGGTTCTTCTCTATTTGCTACCCTTGATAGGTGATCAGGTCCTGCATTAAGCTTCCCTAGTTTGACTATCACTTTGAAATTGAATTCTTGGAATAATAACATCCATCTAAAGATCCTTCCCCCCAACATTGTCTTGTTGACTAGATATTTGAGGGCAGAATGGTTTCCAAACATTTTAAAGTGTTTACCCAATAAATAGTGCCTGGATTTTTGAAGTGCATATACCATTGTTAGGCCTTCTCTTTCTGTGGTGTTGTAATTCTTCTCATATTCTGAAAAATTTCTACTTGCAAAGGCTATAGGATGGTCTAAGTCCCCTATTCCTGGTTGAGCCAGAATTGCTCAAAGTGCTATGGTTGATGCATCTACGCACACATGAAATGTCTTTTCCCAATCTGGAAATAATGATATAGGTGTTGTGACCATGTTTTCATTTAGAGTTTCCAATCCTTGTTGATAGTCCTCGTTCCACTGAAATACGGTGTCTTTCTTTAACATGTTTTTCATTGGTGTAGTAGTCTACGCATACCCCTTTATAAATTTCTTGTAATAGCTTGTATGTACCAGTGTTTCTCTTAATTGGCATACTGAATTTGGTGGTGATAAATTCACAATGACTGCAATCTTAGCAGGGTCAACCAGTAAACCTTGTTTACACACTATATGTCCCAAAAATATCCCAAAAGGTGTACCAAAAAAGAATTTCTTAATGTTTAATGATATCTGACATTGCACGCACCTTTCCAACATTAGTCTTAACACTTCTACAGTGTCCTTCAAAAGACTATACATAGTCCAATCATCCAGATATACTTCTAGAAAATGATGTATAAATTCCTTAAAAGCAGCTATGACTACCCTTGAAAATATAGTTAGTGCATTCTTTAGTCCAAAGGGAATGACTATATATTGGTAGGATCCTCATTCTGTAGCAAAATTAGTCTTATACATGTCCTGTGGAGCTATTTTGATCTAATGGTAACCTGAGAATCCATTTGTGAATGAATATGCTTCCTATCCTCCCACATTATCTAAGATCGCATCTGTAAAAGGGGTATAGAAAGGTCCATGTAAGCAAGAATCGTTGAGTTTCCTCAAATATACACAAATCCTAATCCCCCCTTACTTCTTTTCTTGGAATACCATGGGACTGATCCATTCATATTCTTCTACTGGTTCTATGATTCCAGCTTCCAGCATTCGATCAATTTTTTCTTTCACTTTCTGCTTATACACTGGATTTACTCTGTAAGGTATCTATCTAACAGTTCTAGCCTCATCTTTAAGGGGTATCTCCATCTCACCTAGCTCCCCTACTATGTCTTTCATCTCTGTAAAGGTCATTGGAAACAAGTCATTGTATTCGCGCAGTAAATTTGTTATTCTTTATAATGTTTTCTCATCCCAATAGTCTCCAATACTTGCCATTTTAGGATTTTCATTTGTCCCAATGTTGACTTTCTTAACTTTTATTGGTGCAGCAAATACTTTTGACTCTAGAGATGGACCTTCCACCTCTCTCTCTCCCTCAATATATGTGATCTGAATGTTGTGTGGATCATCTTCATCTAGTGCTTCCTCTTCAACATGATAACATGAGAGTAATTCTTTGACTGTCTGTCTGTTATGTTCTTGATATTTTGTTATGGTTTCAACCTCTGGTTCATCAAAAAATATCACTCCTTGTTTTTTATGATTACATATGCGTGAGACATCCTCCAGGCCATAGACTTGAGAGAGGCCATGAGTTGGGTGTGTGGTTCCTATCTGAGACAGAACTGAAATGTTGTGTTGGCCTCCTCCTTATAGAGAGTTGAGATGAACTCCAAATGATTATCATGTGTAACACAGTGAGAAAGAAGATATGTTGAGTTAGACATGCCTATGGCTGAGCAAAGGTGAACGTGTGAATTCCCATGAGATGGGTGCACCATTCTGAGACAAATATGAAACGATGTATTATCCTCCTCTGAGAAGAGAGTTTAGATGATGAACTCCATATGACTCTCCTGTGTAATGTAGTGGGAAAGAAGATATGTTGAGTTGTATATTCATGTGGATGATCATAGGTGAACGTGATCATAGTGGTTGAGCACTAGTGAGTGTGGTTCTCTTGTGAGACTGTGAGCATTAAAAGGGGGCCCGAAATCCATTTGTTGATTCATGAGGATCGTAACAAGCTAACAAGAGGCTTGCGATAGGCCAGCCACATACTATTGGAGAAATAGTTAGAAATTGAGGTAGAGGAACCCAAAGTAGAGGAGAGACAAAAAACAAGGGACGAGGCTCAACACCTTGACTGAAACCGAAATCATTTTGGTATATGAAGATTAAAAATATGGAGAGACCGTGAGGTTATTCATCCTTTTCTCTAAAATACAACATACTTATCCCCTCTTATAACGAACATATCAATATTGCTCTGGTGACCTACCTCATCTTCAATCACCTCAGTGGTCGACAACCATTAAATGGAATAAGAGATAACCGGATCCCAATTGTACCCATATAAGAATGAAGTTACATTTTGAATACTGAGTTTTTTCTATCCAAAGATCGTAAAAATCAAACCCTGGTTTATGGATCAATCTTTTCTAAATACATGTTTTGGAAATAAATTGGCTATAAGAGGTTGAATTTTCAAGAACCTAAACTCTTATCATAAGATCTGTGAAACTTGAATAAGACAATAGAAAACTCCTTCAATCGGATTTGGTGATGGTAAAGATGAAATAGTCACTTTCAACACTCAAACCTGGGTCCAAACCCCCTTGAATACATGTTTTTGTGTCAATGCGTCCAACATACTGCATCCAAGGCCTGGTGGAAGGCCTGGCAACAATGGCAGCTCACAGATGTAGTGTATCTCAATGGTTGAGGATAGCTGCAAGTCCTGGGTGAATTCAGTCATGGCATATAGGCTAGACCTAGAACCCACTTCATCAACAAAGCGCCATTTAACAAACCAAAATAAAAACAACAAAGATGAATCATGAAGTCACAACCACAGATGTAGTGTATCTCAATGTTCGAGGTGCAAGTCTTAGTTGAACTTGGCATGATAGATACCCCTAAATTATGGCATCCAGGTCAAATGTAGAGTCGACATTCTGAGCGGTTACTTGAATTGAAAGCTTGAGTGTTTTTTATACTGCGAATATATGAGGAAGGAAATTTTTTAGTTGAGAAGTATGGAAAAGAGAGTATGGAATCCTTGACATCATTTACAACTACAATTCATGATCTTCTACACCATAAGGAATGTATGAATCTTAGAGAAGTGAATTCTCTACACAAGTTAAATCATTCCAGCATCATAAAAGCTCAATTAGGTAGAGGAGATTTCGGGAAGAAGTTTGATAACCAAAATTTTGAGTCTTCATCTTATGCACTACTGGACAAAGCAACTACAAGGTTGATGCAAAGACTTGTATGGTAGAAGGTGGCTACAGGGGAAAACAAGTATGTTTATAGAATGTAGCAGTGGCAAGTGGCCACGGGAAGCTACAACAACATAATTTTCCTCCTAGTCTATGGTAAACAAGCAAGGAACATCATTTCTCACCATGACATTGACAATCAAGAAGAATATCCATTGGTGTACACTCTCAGATATGCACTTGTATATATTATTTTCATCATTGTTATGAGGGTTCTTGTAGGAGAAAGGAACCCTTGCTACAATCGTGGATCCATAAGAATCTCAGTGCATTCAAAGGAACAACACACTAGAATTGAAGACTCTGGGTTTGATTATTTTAAAATTAGAATGCCTCTAACCTACATTTCTAAGGATACTACATTACAAGTAGGTATTGTAGTTATGACAACAATCCTTAAAATGTTTTGATTCTAGATATGTACTCATGAATCTCCTCTAGGAGATATTCTTGTCTTGTTTCCTTTCGTTTGTTTTCTTATTCCATATAGGTTAAAAACAAAGGAATATGCTTATCCTTCAGACTTCAGAGGGATTCATTTGACTTGGAAGGATTCAAACTAATTAAGAAAGAGAGGCAGTACCTTCTTCCTCTTCAGAATTCCAGAGGGAGATAGCCATTGATACAGTTGATCGAGTTGTTCCAATTGATATTCCCAGGGACTTTGCAGTAGGCCATAAAAAGGCCTGTCTGGGATTGACAAACTCTGCAAGAGGAAGAAAGACATGCAGCTGATGGAATTGTCGAGAAATAAAAAAATGAGACTTGTAGTCAGAGGATTCTCATGAGTAGAGGGAGTGAACTATGATGAGACATATTGATCTAGTAGCCCAATGCAATTCCATATGTACTACCATTCATGATTTGGAAACTAGATCAGATAGATGGATTCCTGATGAGTTTGGGTTTTAGCAAGACTGTTTCTGATCCAAACCTATACTATTACATTGTTGGTGATGAGAGCCTGATTTTAATGACTTATTCTGGAAGTCGTGTTGTTGAATACAAGAAAGCCTCAACTTATGATTTAGAGATGAAGGATCTAGGTATGATGCACTAATTCTTGGGACAAGAAGTATGACATAGGACCAATGAGACTTTTCCTAAGTCAAGGAGAATATATAGTAGGGATATTAAATAAGTTCAGCATGACCGAATGAAAATCCATGTCTACACCGATGGTGATGGATTTAATGGGAAAAAAATGATGATGATTCAAACAAGATTGATCCACATGTGTATCGACAGCTGATTGGATCATTGATGTATATGGTTAACACCAGACCTGATATATGCTATGCAACGAATGTGCTTAGTCAATCCATGAGTCACCCAATAAAGACTCATTGGATAGCAGTAAACCATGTATTGAGATATATACGAGGCACAATTGGATATGGCCTAAGATATGCCTCCAGTGTGAACTTGATTTTGCAGGGATATGTCGATATAGATTGAGAAAAGAGTGCAGTGGACTGGAAGAGAATATATGTTTATTGTTTGACCTTAGAGTTTTCCATGGTTTCCTGGTGCAATAGGAAACAAAGCTTTGTGGCCTTGAACTACCACAGAAGCAAAGTATATAGCATTGATTGTGCAAAGCAGTGTGGCTTCACAAACTTCTGACAAATTTACTTGACCATGAGATGGATTCTATGATTATAACCAGAGTTGTGTGAAGCTCTTTGAGAACCTTGTCTTTCATGGTAGATCGAAACATGTTGAGATAAAATATCATTTTCATAGACATGATGCAGAGGAAAGAAGTACACGTGCAATACCTTCCTACACATGAGTAGATTGCAGACATCTTCACCAAACTGGCTTGGTGAAGAATACCTCTCTAGTTGAGAGGGAGTGTTGATGACTACAGCAAAGAAAAAGTTTGAGTAATTATGTGCAAGACTTGGACTAATGGATAATGCCTCCATAGCTGAGAGGGAGTGTTGATGATTACAGCTATGTGAGACATCCTCCAGGACACGGATCTAAGAGAGATCCCCTGAGTTGGGTGTGTGGTTCCTATATGAGACAGAACTGGAACGTTGTGTTGACCTCCTCCTTACAAAGAGTTTAGATGAAATCCAGATGATTCTCCTGTGTAACACAGTGAGAAAGAAGATCTATTGAGTTATACATGCATGTGGTTGAGCACAGGTGAACATGTGAATTCCCATGAGTTGGGTGCATCGTTCTGAGACAAAGATGAAACGATGTATTAGCCTCCTCTGAGCATAGAGTTGAGATGATGAACTCCATATGACTCTCATGTGTAATGCAGTGGGAAAGAATATCTGTTGAGTTGGACGTGCTTATGAATGAGAATAGGTGAACGTGATCCTAGTGGTTGACCACTATTGAGTTTGGTTCTCTTGTGAGACGTAGTAAGATAGAGATGTGGACATCCCTGTGGATGTGCCCCTAGTGGTTGAGAACTAGTGGGTGTATGAGATCCCTTGCTATATTGTTCAAGAGTTAGACTTACCTATAACCCTATTTGTTATATAAAGGGTACAGGTCGACCCCACCTTAATGTAAAAGATAATTAATATAAAAGATAATTAATGTAAAAGATAATTAATATGGAAACTATTGATTATATTTTGATTTATTGAGGTCGACCCTATTGTCCCAATAGACACATCATTTGATGTGAAAAGTCTTATATAAATAAAGGTGAATACCCATCAAGGAAACACACTAAACATTGTGTCATATCATAATTTCAGAAGTTGTGGTTTGAAATTATGAGAATTACAACACCCTCTTGTGTGTTAAGTTTGGTGATAGTGTGGGGGTTCTTTCTCTTGAAGAATATAGCAAAGGATTGGTTGGGTTTTCTTCCCTTGTTGAGATGGGTTTCCGATGATACTTATTGTGTTCTTGTGCATGGTTATTCTTCTTGTGATCTTGATTTGCTCCAGTGGTTATGGTTCAAGTTAAAATCTAAATAGAAAATTGAATTAAATGCAGGAGCCATAGCTCATTGAAAAATCAACACTCGTATCATCTTCAGCGTTGAATCAATGTTGGGGTTCTCATGTTCAAATGAGAAAGTTACTACAAAATTTTGTTGTAATCGTGTCCATTCTGTGGTTCCTTTAGGCATCTCTTGGTCTATGTACCAGTTCCCTGGGATCCCTTCCAATGTATGAATAAAGTGATAAGGCCATTCCTCTGGTGGTGTCATCCTCCATTGTGTTCTACACTTCTCCAAGTGTTCAAATTGTGTTCCTTTTCCATCATACTTCTACACTCTATTTCTCCCATGTTTTGTGCCAAATATAATGTGTAGTAGTCGTTTACACTGATACCAATCCTGAATTGTGTCTTTGTGTGCACCCCACCATATTGCAGGTGTTTCATTGAGTGAAATATCTAGGGCTAAGAGCCTCTGATTTTTTAACATTTCATCTTCATATTTCATCAAGAATTCCTCTAATTCATTTATCCCATGAAAACTGAGAGGTTCTCTTATCTTTGTACCAACACATCTTACTACGCAGTCTATTCTTGCGCACCTCCTTGTGGAAACTTCATGTAATCGTTGTTTCCAATTCTCCAAACCGGTGTCTGAGTCAAAAGCACATGATGTAATGCTTCTCTAGCTGAGTACCCTATCTGTAGTTGGGTTAACACAATTGTCTTCTCTCGCGGTGGTTCTATATAATTGGTTTATTTCCTCCATATCCAAACAAGTAGCCTCTACAAACCTTTCTCCTTCCAAAGGATCCAATGGTGAAATGAATCTGTATTCTCCTGATTCAAAATTCATTTTTATGGTCTTCAGGTTGATTATATCCTAGTTATAAAATTATCAATCCAATCCATGTAATGTTGGGTAAGGTGTTGTGCCATCTACTATCTCTATCACTTCAAAATATTCCATAGTGCGCACTCCATCCAAATCTATTGTCAAACATTTAATCCTTCCAAATGGTAACACTCTGTGTTGATTTGCTAGTTTCAACTAGACAGGTGAATAGCATAATGTGGGTTCTCCCATACACTGCCATGTCTTCTTAGGTAAGACATTTACTTCAGAGACTAAATACAATATAATATATCCCATGTTGAAATCCCCAATATTATCATTTAGTCATAATTATTTTCTTGTCCTTCTTCTTGTATGGAGATGATTGATTGTTCTCTGCTCTAAATTCCCTTCTACCTCTGTGTTGCATATTTCTAGAAGATTTTGTAAGAATTTCACAGATGATGGATCATTTAATAACTTAACTCGGGATTGCAGAAAATTATTTATGGGACTTACTTGCTCTAAAGGTTTTCCTTCACTTGTATAGTCCATTGAGGATGGCATCTCATACATTGGTGGATTCTGATTTTGCTTCCCGACTGATGTAGACACAACATTCTATTTGAGAAACTCTTGTTTTCCCCCCTTAAATGTTTCATTTTCTTTTTGCACATCAAACTTCTTATGTGGCTCAATATTCTTCTTAACCCATTGGTGTTGAGCTGGATCTTGTTTTGTTGCATCAGTTCCTGTCTTGGATCCTCCTCGAGTGACTATATTTATGTTTCTTCCATAATCCCTAGCTTCTGTAGAAATCCACTAGAAATTCTAGTTGTTCTGATTCATTTTTTTTTGGATCTTTCCCAAGAGTGTTGGGCAGTCTTTTGTGTCATGGTCTATTGTGTGACAGTACATACATGTTGCTGGTGGAAGTGGACAATCCCTTGCAAAATGTCCTGGTTTTTGGCAGTTGTGGCACACTATTGGTCCTCTTCCTCGTCTAAATCCTCCTTTACCTTGTCCAAATCCTCTTGTACCTCGTCCTCCACCTTTGTATCCACCTCGATCTCCTTGTGGTGCATTGTACTGGGCTATCAGGTTATACTGTGCAGGGTTATACTGTGGTTGTGAATTATTGTATTGTGTCTATGCATTGTTGTATTGTTGTTGCGCATTGTTATATGGTGGTGGTACCTGGCTGAACTGAGGTGCATCTTGTCATGTCATCATTTCTACTTGCACCCTATAAGTATCTGAAGTTTTTTCTCTCATCAGCTCCATCGTTCTACAATCCTTATCATCATGACCCACTGATTTGAAAAAAATGCAATATGAACTTTTGGGTACTATCTTATACTTCTACATCATTAAACAATGATATGGATCATGCCCATGCATCTTATAAATCTAGCACCATGGTCCTTCTATTGGAAAAGGGTTTGGCACCAAACATATTCTCTTTTCTCTTTTCCCTTATTTTGTCTTGTATAGCATACACCAAACATTTTCTCTTTTCTCTTTTCCCTTATTCTGGTTAAGTTGAAATGTTAGATTCTTCAAATCCTCCTTCATCTCCTCTATTGTTGGATATTTCTATTGATATTGGTTCTCTTCCAGCAGGACTTCCTACAAAGCCTCTTCCTGAGTTTGGAACTTTTGTTGTCTTAAAGGATACTTCAATTGTGGTAACAGTGAGTTAAAAAATAAGTGCCTATGTTGCATGTCAGTAATTGCATATTTCATACATTTGAATCTTTGATCAATCTCCCAAAAATACTCACCTGTTTTCTTCTTGATTTCGATCATTTCATTCATGTACTGGTCTTCTGATCTTGGCTTCTGAAACTCAATTACCGGTAGTTTTTTCACATCTGCAATCGTCTTTGGTACTCCCTATGGATTGTTTACATCTAGGCTCATGTACCAGTCTAGTGTGTAGTCTCTTAGTGTGATAGATAACTACGTGAGATGTGTATCCTCATCTATGAGCTACTTTGCTTCCCATATCTTCTCACAAATGAATAAGTTCTTTTCAGGGTCCTCTAATACCTCTCCCAAAAATTCTGGTAATCTGATCGTGGGATCATGTCCTGCCATTTTGAACTATGTTGAACTACTGCCTCCACGCAGTGTAAAAAATTGACTATTACTTCCTAAACTTGCTCCCCCATTTGATTTTCCTTCATTGAATCCTGGTCATGTTTCTTTTATTCCACTAAAATTTGGTTGTATAAACACTGGTGTTCTTTCTAGTGTATTAGTCGCACATGGGGTTGTAGGTTCAACATTGACGATGATCTGGATTGGAGTTTTTCCTTCCATTTCTGACCACCAACATCCATTCCAGATCAATACCTAGCAACATAGTCAAAATCCATAGGAGAAAAGACATAGGAGGCAGGAACATATCAAGCAACAAAGTAAGTAGCAATATGAAAAAGCTAGGATTGCTTGTTGAAAGGGGGGACCAGGACGACGACTATTAATGGTAGCTAGGCCTTATTTTCTTGCTTGCATGGGTGGGGTTATTGGGTAATGAATGTCCTCGCTAGAAAGTGGGTAAAGTCAGTAATCAAAGGAGGCATTAGTTCAAGGGGGTATAAACAACCGCTTTTGGGTAGGGGCCTCCCGAATGCAAAAAAACTATTGTTATTCCTTATAGCAAAGTGCCTCCATCCCGAAAGTGCTAGTGTGAAATTCATTGGTCATGCAATATAGGGGTACAAGATGCTTGACTTCACCAATCATATGGAATCTTCTGAGAAGAGTTAGAATAGCAATTCGCACCCTTATATACTACTGAATTTGCACACCCTCAATAAACCAATAGGTTTTCACTACATACTTATAAATAAAAGTGAATACCTCTTGTTTTCATTTCATATGTTACACGTAGGATTTACTCAATCTTCTCCATAGCTCAAATATCCTCTAACTCTTCTTTGTCGCTCGTTAATCCCTCTCTGTCGACTATGGCTCTCTCGTTGTTATTCATTTTTATATTTGTAGGGTATTTCGTTGTGCGTCTTTCCATATTTTTCCATTATCTACTTTATATGGTCCTCTTCCATCATGATTGGGTTCATGGCCTCCTTATTCTTTCATTTATTCATATTCCTATCCATATCTCAACCTCCTTTTAGTGCTTCCCCCCTTCCCCCATGCACACATGGAAGTTTAGTTGTCTAATTCCATTGTGATCACACTATTGTCATACAATAAAATCTTGATTGAAGTATACAGTGATATGATGTACCTACCTCTGGGTCCCTTTAGAAAATAATTCTCTGCTATGGTGTAGGACTTCATGGTATCTACTATGAATTCGGTGATAAACCCTGCAACAATATTGTCTAACCAAAAATCTACTACCCGCGTAAAAAAATTATTAACTTGTTGTAACTGCGCAATCTCCACATGATTCCACTCCAGTTGTTTGTTTCGATTTGTAGGGTGGTTTTCCTTTAACCTCAATACCCACTCCTGTAAAAAATGTGGGAAATCATAGAAAAATACCTCCTGCAAGTCACTAAACACATATTTATCGAAATATTTGTGTGGTGTTAACTTAGGGTTTATGTTGTCCTTCTACACAAAATCAAGTTCATTTTTTTTCAACCATATTTCAATCTCCTCCTTTGTTGGATTCGGTGGTCTGGACATTCCCTTCTATACTTTCATCCTCCATGTATTTATTTTATGGATCTCGTCCACTCAATCATGTGTATTTTCATATGGAAAAGGAACCATTTGTTGGTTCTTAACTTCTTCTTGGGCTGACCCAGGTTCTGATCTCTAACAAGTTTCCAACAAAACTTTCAAAATTATCATCCCTCCTGGTAAACCAGAAGGCAATGCCACACACAGGGTGCATAGCGCAGTCTCACCAAACATATCTTTTATGGGGGACTATAATACTCAATTTTTTTCAATCTAAGAGTGTGGGGGGATTTTGATTAGGTTCTTTATCCCTTGTGCATTATCCTTGTTAATTATTCATTTACTTCTATGATTTATTCATATTTAAACCTATGCATGCATGTTGATATAGCTACTTTAACCATTCATTCTTAAGCTAATGATCAACAAAAAAGTAAGAATTCATTAACAATCACATAGAACACAAGGTTTATCTTAGTTCACCCCCTCCTAGGGATACGCCCACAAAGATCCAGCCGCTCTGGTCTTTTATTGATTCTGCTGCAAAATCTTGCACTACGCGCATTACATATTTAGTAATACAATCAAAATTGAGGGGAAGAACCTTATGTGAGGTTGACTAGATCACACTGAGCTCCTTAGCTTGTGACCTATCCCTCAAAGAATAACTTATTTGACTCTTATACAAGACTTATTACAATCAGTGGTTTTCCAACCAATTAACTCTTAATAGTTAACTAACATATTTTCCTCAGTACAAGCTCTCTCTTCTTCTTCTTCCTTTTTATCGACCTATCCCTCCTAGGTCCTTATTTATACTACTTTATAGGCTTATAGTCGTTACAATATTTTTCAAAAACCCTAAACATATCATGGTTAGTCTTGTCTACCTGTGCGCCATGTTGTTTTTCCTCTTGCATGCTGATTTCCCTTCTTTTTATGAGTTATTCTTTCTTGCCACTTGTTGCGCGCGCTCCAAAATTAGGTCTTTCTTTCAAAAATAGGTATTTCCCCAAAACAGATATTTCTCCAAAAATATACATGCACCCAAAATAGACTTCCTTCTCAAAATATGATTGCACCCAACACATTCAACTCAATAGTTGTTTTAATTAGATAGTACAAATGATCTAATAGCATCAACAATAATGAATAACAAGTCAATTTATGAAAATTGATTAAAAATAATATTTCAATTTATAGATTTGAATTTTACCATGGCCCCAAGAGTTAAAGAACCTACATGGATCCATGTTGATCTTGTTGATGAGGAGATTTATTGAAAATATTGTAAGAAATTAAAAGGGGGGGTGAGGGGTTGTAATGTTCCCAAGTCGTTCCTTGCTTGGAAACTTAGGGTTTAGGTTGAATTTTTTTGTTTAATGTTTGTTTGTTTTGCAGATCTTCCTTCCAGGCTTGTGCTAGGAGGATTATATGGATTTTATAGTGTGCAAGTGACAAGAATACAGTAATAATCACATCCCAGAACAAGATAAAAGGTATTCAACAAAATGGAAAAGAAACAACATCATATCTAACCTTTATTTAGATAGTAGAAGATCATGATACAATAGATGTACATATATGGAACAATATAACTGAGATCTAGCAGAAAAAATGATAATAACCCTCAAGAAAGTCCATGAAGATAAGATACAAGCCTCCAAAGGCCAAATAGTTGCAAGAGATGAGTTCCTTGTCCTCTAAAGTGGAAAACCCCTCAAACTGGATGAGTTGCGCACTAATTCATGTTTGTAGCTTATGGATATTCTATCCCTCTCCTTCCTTAGCTCTAACACCAATCAAAACACATGGGAATAGTAGATCTGAGGTCTAGAAACAATTTGGATGAGTTCCCTTGCTGAAGAATAGTGTTTTTGACCCCAAGGTGAATATATACTCTTCTAATAGTGTGCCCTTCACTTGGAGAAATCATGCCACACTCACAATAAATCATTACCCAACAAATACACACCAAAAGTAGGCCAAGAAAGGCGCTATGACCCCTACCAAGCTATCTCAATAGAAAACTCCTTCATATCTCCTTCTCCTTGGCCAAATCGAACTTCCTTCCTTCAAGCAATGTGCCCTCCTGCTAAAAGAACCCAGAAACTGTGCATTCCCTCTCTTCTCCAATGGATGAGTAAATTGTAACTTTTGTAGAATGGTGAGGAAGGGATATTGCACCTCTATGACCAAGATTAGACCAGGAAAGGTGGAATATTTCACCATTGAGATGATCTCTAGGGTTTATTCTCCCAAAACCCTCAAAACTTTCTTATCTCAAGAGATCAAGATGAAAAAGTGAAAATGACATGAATGAGGAGTGAGGCGCCCTCATTTTTCCTTTATACCTATGATCTAATTCTCACTTCATTTAATTGACCACCTTCTAATGTTATCTCCTTTATTTTCTTCATGTGGCATTTTTCCACTTATTTCACCTTTTTCCCAAAGTCACTTTTAAACTATAACATTATTCTTAAGTGAAAACTTTGGATCCTCTTAGTCCTCATTTCTCATGAGACTATAGTCTAGTGGGGACATATAGACTACTAAGTGTAATGTTCCCAAATAGATTTGCTTGGAACATTGAGGTTTTATGTGTTTTTTGGTTGTGGTATTTCATCAAACAGTTTGCATGATTGTCTTCTCAAGTGTGCTATGAGGGTTTTATTGAGTTTTGTAGAACATAAATAATATGAGTATAACAATAATGGATACACAATAATATGCAATAATATGTAACATAGGAAATAGCAACAAATACCTCAAATCTGAGTTTTATTTATGATAGTAGTTGTCCTCATACAAAATGGAGCAGATATGGAATACATATAATAGAATAGAGTGTGTGGTTGATGATGCCTCCAAGATACAAGATAGAGATGAAGATCTAGGCTTCCAAAATCCTACTCAATCTGAACACCAAATATCTAAAAGATCGAACTCGTCCTTAGCTGAGATGTGATTTCCTCCCTAGCACAATGTGCTCCCAATTCATTGTAGCAAGCCAAGAAATCGGCCTCCAAGTATATGGCCTATGAATCACTGAAACCAACTAATAAATGATAGATCGGGGAATAACACAATCCTTTGACAAATCTCCTAACTGTTGGGTGAGATCTCACCATCCAAAACACCAGATCCAAGATGAAGAATTCACCCTCCTGAAAAGAAATGTGCCCCATTGGTAGATAGACTGAAATGGTTGAAGAATACCCTTGAATATTGATGCAAAGAGGTGCCCTGGGATAATGAATACCTTTGAAGTGATATCTCTCTCATATCTGATGTCTACCATCCACCACGAACTCCTCACTCAAGAAAGTGTGTCCTAGCTCTACGGAAACTCGCCAGAAATGTGACCTACTTCCTCAATTTCCCCTGTGAATGAATAGTAACTGATTTAGAATGGTGAGGGAGGGATATTTCACCTATATGACTAAGCTTGCATAAATAAAGGTGGAATATATCACCACCGAGTTGATCTCTAGGGTTTGTTCAGTCAAAACCCTCAAAACCCCCAAGTGCATGGGCTCTCTAGCAAGAAGCCAGACATCAAAATGATAAGCAACATAATGAGAGAATAGAGGCCCCTATATATATTTTATCCCCCATGTTCACCTTTTCCCTCCAAGTGACTTTTACATTATTTTTATTATTCTTTAATTAAATCACTTTATTAATTAATTTACCTTTTTTCCTCTAAAAAGTGATTTATTCGTCCCTATAGCTTGTTCGACCACTAAAAGTCACTTCTTATCATCTAATATTGTAGTCTTCTTCCTCCCAATTCCGATGATCTATTACACTAAGAGGTTTCTCCAAGTATTATGCCCAAAATTACCTTCATAGTGAAATTAATTAAAATATGACCCATAATAACTCAAAATTATGAAAATCGTCAGAATGCAACAGAGCCAAAGCCAAGCTATGCAGAATGGATCATGATGATGAAATATGATGAAAGGTGCAATTAGGTCCCAATAAAACCCCTCAATAACTCCTGAAATCACTATCACCCCCATCTGGCTACTCTGATAGGCATAACACTCTGTAATATAATAATGTCCAAAAATGGGGACATTGCAGTCCTCCTTTCTAGAATATTGTTTGTCCTCAAGAAATAACTGAATCAATCTATATATGATACCAGGATCCCATATCCACTTGTGTGGCCTATAGTAATATCTCCTCAAGACACGACCCCTCCAAGTGATCACCATACATGATACTCAATTTCTCCTGATGAGTAGAATGATCGTGTGCACCCGATCCTCAGTCAACTCCCCAAGCAACCACTCTACTTGGATATTGACCCCATCAAACTCTAGACTACCCAGCACTCCAATCCCTGAATCCTTATTAAATATGTGAATTGCCATGCCCTGTGAAGTATAGTCTTGTAAGATATCAACAACATGAGTCTCCTGCAAATAGCACACGACCTCCACCTGAAATGAGTCTGACCTCCAAGGCCATACCAAACCCAACCCTACCTCCATTTACTAAACATGTTTATGCCATAGTAAGGTACTACCAGACCTCAACGTATTACCAACAAGTGATGTTCTCCCCCAAAAACTGAAGCTCAATGAAAAATCAAAGTGATTTTCCATTGCAAAGATCCACTCGCTTCCATCAATCAATGAAATGCCCAGCCCTGTAATCACATGGTCCCATGATAATATTTGAAAAGGACCATCACACTGATGCTGCACTACTACGATCATGATTTTCTGTCGAACGTATACATACAAGATCCCCAACTCCTGGATCTGCATGCTAAAATACCTATGATAATTGGGCCTCCTATCAAGAAGTTGAACCTGTAAAGGTATCCTTGTGGAACCAAAATATGCCGATCCATCATCATACTCGATCACAAGTATCAACAAGGATACCATGTCTCGCCACATAGAAAAAATCCTAGCAATCCCTCTCAAAATAATCCAAGAGTGAAGTATTTTTCTCTCTGGTGCAACCCGAATCATCATAAGATGAAGCAAACTACTAACCAAATGGATTCCTGGATCCCATGGAAAATTTGGAAGTTTTTCACTTCCAATCCCCTCTAATTGTTGATGTGCCATACCGATAAATATCAGAAGCCCTCCATCCTCATCCCAATGAGAATCTGAATATGTATCAACCTCTAAGATATCCTTTGTCCCATGGCATAAGATACTCTCCATCACGCCCAAGGCCTCAATTGTCTCTCTCTGATGATCCTCCCCTATACTACTGTATGTAATAAAGTCACTCCTGTCAGGACGCCTCTGCCTATCAACTCTCCATGTCCCCTGGAACTGTCTATCTCCCCCTGTGATGTTGTCAATGATGAAAATATCGGGAAAGGATAACAGAAATAACTGCAATCGTCTATAGGCCTTAGAAGTATCATATGCTTTGGTCAATCCCAAGGACTTGACCAAAATCTCATCCACTGGTACCTATGGTGAATAATCACCTATACTCATCACTAAAATCCAACCATCGATTACAACAGTAGGTAACTCCACAACATGTTGGTCAATCACTCTCCCTCCATCATCACTCATATAGATGCTACTACTATGAAGGTGATCTCCCAGAACTATGTATTGTTGCAAGGGAGAGGAATCTCCATGCTCCACTAAGTATGTCTCCTCCCTGCAATCCAATGCATCCCCCTAAATCTCATTGTACACCTCTGCATGATCCTGATAACTATGTCTCATCATCATATGCCCTTGTATACTCATGCAAGCCTCTATATCTTCCTACATCATCATGTATCCAAGGTGTATTGTTGGTTCAACCTCTATATGGATGTCATCCAATCCTGAAACACCAATGGAAGTGTCCTCATACCTGCCCCTGGCTCTGGAATCCCCAGGTGTATGTGTAAGACCAACTGTCTTAGAACCCCTCATGAATGGTGGTCCCTGTGACACATAGATACCCTCCAATGTATCATGGTCACATCCCTCCATATCCATCAGCGATTATGTGTGTCCCTCGCTCACCTCCATCAATTGGTGCTCCTCTACCAACCCACCAACATCCTCTGGCGAAGTAGTTGAAGTAAACATTTGGCTCTCTATTGAGATAGATGTAGTGGATCCCCAACTATTCTCATCAAGGAGCTCCTCTAATATGGACCATGATTCCCGAAGGACTATCTGTTCTCCTTCCAAGAATCCATGTGTTCTCTCCAACTCATGAGTGAGTCGTTCCACCTCAATCTCCTTCTCCCTCAGTTCCCTGTGATACATCTTTCCAAACTCCAATAGGTAACCTCTATCCATCAACAATTGTTGGTAGTTGTCCCTCATCACAGTCACTCTCTCCCTAAGTGTATGAAATTCATCAATAGAAATTCCCCCATATGAACTATCATGTGCCATCGAGGCCCTCCAACAATAACCTGCCATTAATGTGTGTGTATCATCAATGCCTCTAGCGGTTTCCCTAATCATGTCCTTAATGACTCTCAATTTTCATGTCAAGTGTCATGAATATTGATCACAATCCTATTGATGTGCTACCCTATGCCTCTCAATTCTCGTTTCAACAATGGAATCCCCAACAACACACTCCTAAAAATATAAGGCATTGAATTATGCACTATCCATTGTGCTATTGAGTCCTCTTGTATGCTATTGCACACCATCACCAAATGCTACCCCTATCTGAATCGCATTGTATCATGTATGGTTAGTCGTCTCCTCATGTGCACCCACTCTGCTAATGTCATTTACACCTGGATCCCGTACAAATGTGTCCAAACATGAGATATGGTCATCCCAACCAATAAGGAGTGCATCCTCATCACTGTAGACCAGTCATGGAAATGAGTATCCCATCAAACTATCAATCTCCACAACCCGATCTAACAATAGACTCCCCAAAACAGGTGACTCTCTCTCCTCATAATGATAGGTATGTATATATTCAACTGGCTCCAATCCATGCCTCTCCTCCTGGTTCTGTAGATCCATATGTCCCTTGTGTTCAAATGCTACACAAGGCTCCTTGACCACCTCTGGAATGCTATTGATATCCTCTTATGTCATGTCTATCATAAATGTATAAGGTAAGGATTTTGTCACACTAAACTCCATGGAAGGAATAGTATCCCCCGTGCATGACCTCATACCAGGTGATAACTCATTTTAATCCTCACAAGTGTCACCACTATGTTGAAGGGTTGATTCCTCAACATTATCTAATAGGGAAGCTAAAGAACATGTGATATCATCATGTCCATCCAACTATCCATCAAATGTGCAGGAGTCACTAGCCTCATTGTATTGTTCTAAATAGGAATATATGGTTGCATCCTCATGCATCCCCTCATCCTCACTATCGTAGTGCACCTCAACAATTCCCACCTTCCCTTTACCCCCACATCTATGATCTAGATCCGAAGGCTCTTTGCAACTGTAGAAAAGTTCCATGCTCCTAATGGGTGTAGGCTCAATTTGTGCTTCCATCCATCTACTACTTAGTAGTGATGTATCTACCTCCTTGCCTTCTTTAGCTCTATTTTCCTCTGCTATGTTACTCCAATAATGGATTTCTTCCATCTTTTTGGCCCAATGTGTAACCTCATCTTTGCTCCACCTAGGATTTTTGATGGATACAAATTGTTGGAATGTTACTTGAGCCCTGAGTGTCTCACTAAGGGCATAATATTCCTCATTAAAATATATGATCTCTTTTGCAAAATCTGCAAACTCCATCTCTCCTATAGATAATCAATGTATATCGCAGGTTGGCGAAGGAAATTCACTCCGATACCACTATAAAGTTCCCAAACAGATTTTCTTGGAACATTGAGGTTTTATGTGTTTTCTAGTTGTGGTATTTCATCAAACGGTTTGCATGATTGTCTTATCAAGTGCACTATGAGAGTTTTATTGAGTTTTGAAACACATAAATAATAAGAGTATAACAATAATGAATACACAATAATATGCAATAAGAAGTAACACAAGAAATAGCCACAAATACCTCATATCTAAGTTTTATTTATGATAATAGTTGTCCTCATACAAAATGGAGCATATATGGAATACATATAATAGAATAGAGTGTGTTTCTAATCATGCCTCAAAGATACAAGATAGAGATGAATATCTAGGCTTCCAAAAGCCTCCTCAAGATGAACTCCAAAGATCTAGAAGATCTAACGCGTCCCTAGTTGAGATGTGATGTCCTCCCTAGAACAATGCGCTCTCACTAGCTATAGCATGCCAAGAAATCAGCCTCCAAGGATATGGCTTATGAATCACTGAAACCAACCGTTAAATGATAGATCGGGGAATAAGACAATCCTCTAAGGAATCTCCTAACTTTTGGGTGATATCTCACCCTCCAAAACACCAGATCCAAGATGAAGAATGTGCCCCACTAGTAGATAGACTGAAATGGTTGAAGAATACCCTCGAATACTAATGCAAAGAGGTGCCCTGGGGATGATGAATACCTATGAAGTGAGATATCTCTCATATCTGGTGTTGACCATCCACCACGAACTACTCACTCAAGAAAGTGTGCCCTAGCTCTATAGAAACTCACCAGAAATGCACCTTGCTTCCTCAATTTCCCCTGTGAATGAATAGTAATTGATTTAGAATGGCAAGGGAGGGATATTTCACCTCTATGACCAAGCTTGGATCATGAAAGGTAGAATCTTTCACCACTGAGCTAATATCTAGGGTTTGTAGGCAAAACCCTCAAAACCCCCAAGTGCATGGGCTCTCTAGCAAGAAGTCAGAAATCAAAATGATAAGCAACATAGTGAGAGAATAGAGGCCCCTATCTTTCTTTTATCCCCCATGTTCACCTTTTCCCTCCAAGTGAATTTTACTTTATTTTTATTATTCTTTAATTAAATCACTTTATTAATTATTTTTCCTTTTTTCCTCTAAAAAGTGAATTATGCATCCCTATGGATTCTCTGGCCACTGAAAGTCACTTCTCATCATCTAATCATGTAGTGCTCTTCCTCTCAATTCTAATGACCTATTACACTAAGAGGTTTCTCCAAGTATTATGCCCAAAATTACCTTCTTAGTGAAAATAATTAAAATATGACCCATAATAACTCAAAATTGCGGAAATCGTCGAAATGCAACAGAACCAAAGCCAATTTGTGTGGAATGGATATTGATGATGAAATATGATGAACGATGAAAGTCACACCCAATAAAACCCCCTCAATAACTCCTAAACTCGTTGTCACCCCCATCTGACTACTCTAGTAGGCATAACACTTTGTAATATAATAATGTCCAAAATGGGGACATTACACTAAGTCTTTGTAATCCTCTTATCAAGAGGTGGGGGACATTATAGTCTCCCCTATTAGAAATTTTTTTCCCATAAGAAATTTTGATCCTTCTTTCTGAGGAACATGTTCATTCTCCCAAGCAGCGTCCTCTATAGAAAAATCCTTCCACTTGGTTAAGTATTCCCTGATGTTCCTCTTCCTTAGCCTCTTCTCCCTCATTTCCAACACTGCTTTAGGTATCAATATCAATTTTCCTTCCTCATCCAAGGGAGGTAGCTCCTCAATGGGGATGATATTTTGTCCTATGGCTCTTTTCAAACATGACACATGAAAAACATTTTGTATCTTGCTTCCTAGGGGTAGATCAAGCTCATATGCCACGGCCCCTACCTTTATTCTCACCCTGTATGGCCCTAACAAGTGAAGTTGAATCTTTTATGCACCATTCATTTTTATATATGCATGTCTGTAAGGTTGGAGTCTTAAGCACACAATATCACCAACCTCAAAATTGTGCTCCACCCTGTGCTTGTCTACCTGTATCTTTTGTTGATTTTGTATAAGGACCTGAAAGGAATCATACCAATAGACATGTGGTAGGTGGTGTTGTAGCAATACTCACCCAAGTGTAATCACTTAAACCATACCTTTTGTTGCCCTAATACATAATTTCGAAGGTACCCTTCCACCCACTTGTTGACTATCTTTGTCTAGCCATCAGTTTCTGGATGATAGCTAGTGTTGGGATCAAGGTTGTACTTACCAACTTGAATAGCTCCTACCAAAAGGTTCTCATGAACCTTTTTTCCATGTCACTCATAATGGTTTTGGGAAACCCATGCAACCTGAATATCTCTCTAAAGAACAATTATGCAACCTATGAAGCATTGTAATATGTGGCAATGGAAAAGAAATGGAAAAACTTAGTTAACATGTACACTACCACAAAGATGCAATCCTTTCCCTGAACCTTGGGAAACCTTGTGTTGAAGTCCATAGATATACTCTCCCATTTATGCTTTGGAATAGGGCGTGGTTGCAATAAACCTTGTGTGAGTGTGCTCCTCCTTTTTCTCCTAACAAGTGGAACATTCCCTGATATGGCGCATTACATCATCTTCCATGCCTGTCCATGTGAATCTTTCCCTTACCTATCTATATGTCTTGACAAATCCTTGATTCCCATCCAATGGTGAATCATGGCCTACCTGCAACACTATCTTTTTGAATTTTGACTCAAGAACCAAGAAAATTCGTCCCTTGTAGTATATTATGTCATCTATGATCTTGAAGTTATCATCTTGTACCTTCCCATCCATCAACTCATAAGAAAACATGTTTTTAGAATACTCTGCCAAAATATGTGCCTTCCAATCAACTAAAATATTTGTAATGGAATATACTGAAGGTCTCCTCGATAAAGCATCAACCACCACATCATTCTTCCCTTTGACAAATTCAATTTCAAAGCCATAATATTGGATCTTGCTAACCCATTTTTTTTGCCTCTCATTAATGTCCTTTTGGTCTAGGAAGTACTTGAGGTTGTTGTGATCGGTCAAGACAACAAATTTCGCTCCAACCAAATAATGTCTGAATTTAACCAAAGCATGCATGATGGATAACATTTATTTGTCATAAATAGTGTATAGGATATCAATCCCTCTTAGTTTTCAGATCTCATAGGAAATAGGGTGCCTATTATGCATATGAAATGCTCAAATTCCCTCACCTAAGGAATCACACTCCAATATGAAGGGCTGCGAAAAATATGGCAAAGAGAGAAACGGATAAGTGCTCATTATCTTCTTCATTTTATCAAATGTCACCTATGCCTCTTGGTTCCACCTAAATTTTCCCTTTCTAGTCAAATCTGTCAAGGGTGCGTAAAGCTAAGAATCCTTTAACAAATCTCCTGTAGTAACTGCAAATGCCAAGGAATCCTTTCAATTCAGTAAGAGTTATGGGTGTTGGCTAGTCAAGTATGGCTTGTATTTTTTTCTCAGTGCACATGTACCCCTTTCTCTCTAATAATGTGTCCCAATTAAAGGACTTTAGTCATCCCAAATTCAGACTTTGACTCCTTAGTGTACAAGGATTGTTCCTCCATAATGCTCAAGGTTTGGTCTACATGCTTGAGATAGTCCTCCCAAGTTTTTCTATATATCAGAAAGTCATCAAATAAGACTAAGAGAAACTTCCTCAACTGCTTGTTGAAGACATGATTCATGCATGATTGGAAAGTGGTTCGCGCATTAGTTATCCCAAAGGGAATAACCAGAAATTCATAACGACCATAATGGCATCTAAAAGTTGTTTTTGGCACATCTTTCTCCCTCATTTTGATTTGATGATAACTGGAGTGCAAGTCTATTTTAGTGAAGTAGATGGGTCCAATTAGCTCATCCAATAGCTCATCTATCTGAGGGATGGGGTACCTATTCTTAATGGTCTTCTTGTTTAATACCCTGTAGTCAATGCACATGCGCATAGTCCCATCTTTCTTCTTTACCAAAACCACCGAAGATGCAAAAGGACTAGAGATTGGCCTAATATGACCCATGTCCAATAGTTCTTTAATATCCTTTTCAATTTCATCCTTATATGTTTTTGGGTGTCTATAAGGAGTAGTGATAACTGGTTTTGTGCCTTCTTCCAACTCTATAATATGCTCAAACCCCCTATTTGGTGGTGGTCCTGGTGGAATAGGTTCAAAAACCTTGTTGTGGTTGTCAATGATTCTTTCTATGTCATGAGAGTAATGAGGATGCCCCTCCGTATCCACCTAAACTGATATCAAACATTTTTTTGTGTATACAATGTCCTCTCTCCTAAGGATGGCCTCCATGCGATTTTTTGTAACCACTTTAGCCGCATTACCTATCACTCCCCTCAAGGTGACCCTTTTTCAATTCTTCCCATTGAATGACATCTCCACAGTTTTGTAGTTTGTGGTGATGGGACCAAAAGTACTAAGCCAATGTACTCCCAATATAACATTGGTATCAGGTAGGTCCATGACATAAATTCTTGTGCTGATTCATATCTAGCCAATGCGAGGCTCAAACCTGGAATGTACCTGTCATAAGGCATAGTATTTCCCCCTGCTACCTCCACATGAAATCCTTTATACTCTACTTTAGGAATGTGCCTCCTTTTCACCAAGGTTGAATCAATGAAATTGTGTGAATCTCCTCCATCTATAAGGACAAAAACCTTTTGACCTTGAAGAAATCCCCTCATCGTGAAATTATTGTAATTGGGGACTCCACTGATGGATGCAATGGTGATCTTCTTCTCTCTTGTTGGGCCCAAATCTGTTTTTTATCCCTCTCCACCTTGCCCATTTTCACTACTAGGATGATTTTCTTCCATATTTTGTATGTGTCCCATCTCCTATTCATCCTCATCATCTGAAATCACATCAATGTAGTTAACCTTTCCATTTCTCGTGCATTTGTATATGGGTTCCCAAGGTTCCTTACATGTGAATCATAGTTACTTCCTCCTCAATTCTCTCCTAGTAGCCTCATCCATCCTCCCCTTGCCTCTATCCATTCCCATTTTATCGTTTTCCCCTTGATTTATTGGAGGTCTTGGAGTGAATTTGGCTTTATCTATTGATCCCATAAAATCCCTTGTCCCCCATATGGAATCCTATAAGTTGGGGGGATTAAAATCCTTAACCCAACCACGTAAGGGTTCCAACAACCCTTCAGCGAAAATCATCAACAATCAAGTTGGTGATATATCAGGTACCATTATGGACATCCTTTGGAACTCCTCAATATAACTCTGTGGTGACCATGTTTGCTTGAGTTGCGTGAGCTCCCTGAAGTGTATCTCAGGATCTCCCTGATCAAACCTGTCAATAAGCCTCTGGGTGAACTTTGGATAAGATGTAATCTGGTTTTTCCCTAATGTGTTCATGACATGATACCACCAATCATGTTATTTTCCCTCCAAATAGATTGTGGAAAATTTTGTATCATCCAGTTCCCTCATGGATTTAAGTTGCAGATAAGTATCCATTTTTTGCACCCAAGCTTGTGTAGTAGATCTAGCTGACCCATCAAAGGTTAGTGTCTCCATATTCCCCTCCCTGTGCTCCAACTCATGATTGTTCCTCTGATAGTTTCTAGGCCTACCCCTGTATTTGATGCCACAATATTGATCCAATGTAAACTATCTCCTAAAGCCTGTACTCAAAGCTACATACTCCCTAGCATACTCCTCAAAGTTGTCTTCAACTTCTGGAATTAAGTTGTCCCGATGTTGAGCTTCCAGGAAAGAATACATGTAAGGTCTAGGAGTATCTCTATTGTGTGTTGGCACTCTTGAGGGTCCTCCTCCAAATATCTATTCATTTATCCCTCTATATCGTAGTGAGGATCCTACTCATGATGATGTCTAGTTCCCCCTTGAGAACCACTAGCCTCCATGTTCACATTAATTTTTGGGCCATCACCACCATGGTTCATCTGCATAAGGAGAAGCTCAATATTATCATGGATATAATTCAACCTCTCCAAGGTCTCTCCCATCTCAACTTGTCCCATGTGCATTGTCTCCTGGGTCTCCTATAAATGGTGTTGAAGGGTGAAATGTGTGTTGACTATGGAGCTCTTCAACTCCTTTTCTTTACCTACTAAAACCTGTGGCTCACTGTCATCACCTGATCCTTCTATTTCTACCTCTGGCTCCCCTATCTGTCTCCTAAGCCTTCTCATATAGATACCACTGAAATTTCGCATGCACAAATCCCCACAAGCTGGGAGAATTTAACGCTCTGATACCACTGTAATGTTCCCAAGTCGTTCCTTGCTTGAAAACTTAGGGTTTAGGCTAAGTTTTGTGTTTGTTGTTTTTTTTTTGCAGATCTTCCTTCCAGGCTTGCGCTAGGAGGATTTTATGTGTTTTATAGTGTGAAAGTGGCCATAATATAGTAATAATCACATCCCAAAACAATATACAAGATATTCAACACAATGGAAAAGAAACAGCTTCAGATCTAACCTTTATTTAGATAGTAGAATGTCTCGATACAATAGATCTACAGATCTGGAACAATATAACTAAGATCTAGCAGCAAAATGATAATAACCCTCAAGAAATTCCAATAAGAGAAGATGCAAGCCTCCAAAGGCCAAATAGCTGCAAGATATGAGTTGTGAGATGAGTTCCTTGTCCTCTAAAGTGGAAAACCCCTCAAACTGGTTGAGTTGCACACTAGTTATGCGTTGTAGCTTATGGATATTTAGGCCCTCTCCTTCCTTATCTCCAACACCAACCAAAACACATGGGAATAGTATATCTGAGGTCTAGAAACACTTTAGATGAGTTCCTTTGCTGAAGAATAGTTTTTTTACCCCAAGGTGAATAGATCCTCTTGACACAGTGCACCCTTCACTTGGAGAAATCATGCCACACTCACAATAAATCATTTCCCAACAAATACACACCAAAATTAGGCCAAGAAAGGCACTATGGCCCCTACCAAGCTATCTCAATAGAAAACTCCTTCATATCTCCTTCTCCTTGGCCAAATCGAACTTCCTTCCTTCAAACAATGCACCCTCCTGCTGGAAGAACCCAAAAACTGTGCATTCCCTCTCTTCTCCAAGGGATGAGTAACCTATAACTGTTTTAGAATGGTGAGGAAGGGATAATGCACCTTCGTGACCAATCTTGGACCAATAAAGGTGGAATATTTCACCACCAAGATGATCTCTAGGGTTTGTTCTCCTAAAACCCTCAAAACATCCTTAGCTCAAGAGATCAAGATGCAAAAGTGAAAATGACATGAATGAGGAGAGAAGTGCCCTCATTTTTCCTTTATACCTATGATCCAATTCTCACTTGATTTAATTGACTACCTTCTAAGGTTATCTCCTTTATTTTCTTCATGTGGTCTTTTTCCACTTATTTCACCTTTTTCCCAAAGTCACTTTTAAAGTATAACATTATGCTTAAGTGAACACTTTGGAGCCTCTTAGTCCCCATTTATCATGAGACTATAGTCTAGTGGGTACATATAGACTACTAAGTCTTTGTAATCCTCTTATCAATAGGTGGGGGACATTACAGAGGGTCGTAGGTTGAAATAACACTTGGCTAGTATAAGAGGCCAAGTTTTCCCATGTAAAGTTCCATTAGAGGAGATTGGACAAATTAGATTGGAATTGCAAAATCAACTTGTGAAATTTGAAGACAAGGCTAGGCACAAGGAGATTATTGTGGAAATGTTTTTGTACTCTAGAGTCTAAAGGCCATTTAGAGCCTCATTTTTGTGTATTTTGTTGTTGATATGTATTGCACTTGATGTCATTTTGAAAACATTTGATATATTCACTCTTACATGGTATATCTCTGAGCAGACTTTGCATATTTTGTCTCTAATGGTTTGGAATTTTTAAAATATATTTTCTATTGAAATTTAAATATTTTAATTATTTATTAGTAAATCGAGTCATTGAAATTAGATCGGTCCGAGTCAATCTGAGTCAGAGTCCAAGTCTAAGTTCTAAAACATTGGTTGTTGTATTTGCACATGTAGTGGATGACCCTAGTGTGAACACAGCCTACACGCAGACGTGCTTCTAAAGAGCTTGAGTATTCTATGGATATGTTAAATAATATATATACTACAACTCAATTTCCCTTGATAATAAGGAGGTGAGGATGAACCATTTAAGACAACAAACTCTTGTGCACTTGACACCCAAAAATTTAAAGAGGATGATTAGCATATTGTTTGCAAAGCTTGGAAAGGATGTCTTCTCTATGGGTTACCAATATCCTCTGTAAAAAATTTCATGTATTATATGTTTATCTTATCAGTCTCCACACTAAATTGGCTAAATAAAGGGATATCAGCAGCACATTAGGCAATCGTCTTGATCATCTACACCAAAGTAGGTCTTGTAAATCATGTAAAAAAGAGCATCAGAGGAGTAATAATGATTATTGAATTCATTACATCATGAAGGAATTTAATCTCACTTTAAAAAAGACTTGTCTTGACCAAATCAAAACATGAACAAAAATCAGATATATGAGTTTTTTTATTGTAGGATATGGAAGATAAGTGCCTACACATATAGGGAGAAGAAGATGTTCTAGCATACAACCATCAAGAACCCGAACCTTGTAGCATGTTCTCAATAATGAAGTTCTATAGTAATAACACTGCAAAACTAATATGAAACATTGGTAAATTAGAAATCATATAGAATTATTAAGGGATGCCTTTTCAAAATGCATTTCTAGGCAAACTCTTCAATAAAAAAACACCCTTCATTAACATTTATTATGGTTTTTGTTTTACTATCAGATGAAAATAACTAGACCTATGAAGCCTAAAAAACCTAGATACAAGGTGGACAAGAAGCCAATGAATATGTTTATAAGGAATTCCCCTTTATTCAACCTACAAGGAATATTTCAATAAAAAGATGGAGAAACATCCATCTCTCAAGGAGAAATTTTAATATTTGTAAATTCCTCAAGATGTGGATCTAAAACCACTCAATGTTATTCTTATAGAGTTCATTAGCCTTATTGGAGGAGTTGTTCCCCTTTTTGAGGCATTAAAAGGGATTTGATTTAGTCAAAGGAAAGACTTACTTGGTCAAAATGAGACATTTAGCTTGAGGAATCCTTTTTCACACATGTTCATAAATAACCAAGCATTATTATATTGATAGTTTGATTTTCATGAGAGTTGGTTATGAGATATCATTATTTTACTATTTTTTCTAGGAGAAAATGTGGATCCAAAACTACTTTTGGCTATTTTTGGAAAAAATAGTGGAGGAGGTTAAGAAGTGATGTATTTTTTTGTTTTTCCTTGGAGAAAATTGAGGATCTAGAAGAAGAAAATCATATTTTATTGTAAGATAAGTTGAGATAGACTCTATATAAAGAGTATCTCCTCCTATTGCAAGGTCTGAGTTGAAAGTGCTCGTAAAGATTTTGGAATAAAAAATGTCTTGTCATTTTTCCACGTTCTTGTGGAATAGTTATGTTTCTTTTTTGCATGTGTGGAAGATGTTCTTGGTGTCTATTGGTGACTAACATGTATATTTATGAATTGTCAAAGTCAAATCAAGGAGCCATAGAGTAGTATTTCTACATTGGAAGAGGTTATGTGTGATAGTCCCTACTCCTTAACTTCTTTGTTCCCTTTGTTTTGAAGAAAAAAAATTATGTTTTTGACATCTGGAGAGTTATTGCATTAGTTGGAATATTTAGACAAATCCACCCCTGTTTTGTCTTGAAAGTGGATCTTCCTTATAGACCATTTCCTTCCTTAAGTTTGTAAATTTTTCTTACCAAATTTAGGGTTGTTGTGGCATGCGTTTTTCAATTAAACCAGATCCTAAATCTTCAATATAATTGCCCTCTAAAGATGCATGCTTGACCTCATAGCCCAAAATAAAGGCAAGGCATTGATCTTCCCTTTCAACCACCTCAAAAATTCTAAAATCCATCAATTTTATTTTTGTTTTTCACAATCTAGAAAGTACAGCAGCAAATTCCTTAAACCCGAATTGTTTGTCAACTCATTTGGAGAGTTATTGTATTAGTTGGAATCTTTAGACAACCACCCTTTTGTTGTCTTGAAAGTGGATCTTCCTTATAGAAGCTTTCCTTCCTTAAGTTTGTAATGTTTTCTTACCAAATTTAGGGTTTTTGTGCCATGCATTTTGCATCTCAACCAACTCCTAAACCTTCAATAGAACTTCCCTCTAAAGATGAATGCTTGACCCCATATCTCAAAATAAAGGCAAGGCATTGATCTTCCCTTTTAACCTAGTTGTTCTTTAATTCAGTAAACATGTTTTTCTTGGAAGTAACATCCATGTGCTAGGTTCAGATAATTAAACATGGTATCAGAGCATCAACTCTGACGAGAAAGCCAATTTTCACAGGCGAGATTTGGCAGCAAGAATTGCAGTCTGAGGGAAAAAAAAAATTAAGTTTTCAAACTGAAGTTGCGAGTAAGAGATAATTAAAAAAAAGGAAGGCACAACAGTCGTGTTGACCACCTATTTCAACTAGGTGTGAACTTCATGTATCATGAAGATAAGTAACATGTGGTATGACAAGTTTGAATACTTATGGCTCAGCAAGGCAATTTTTCCCCTAACACTTTTTTCTATGTCCACAGAATGTCCACTCCCCTATGTGGGATAATTTTGTAAAATGTTAGCATGGGTCAAGTTTTATTTAGTTTCTTAGGAATTTATCATTAGGGAAGTCCTTTCCTCGAGTGTTTTTTTTCCCAGGTAATTAATATTGTTTTTTAGCGATTTTAATTACTCTTGAGTTTTTCACTCAATAATCCCCCAAAGTGGTGAAAGGTATTCTAATGATCGATACCAATGTGTGACTAAGGTATAAATATGTTGTAAATTACCATTTTATACATATCCTAGAGTCTTGCGGAATTTCGTTAGGTTTTGATATGATTTTTTAATAATTAATATTTTTCGTAAATTGAAAATTTTAATTATTTTTATGAAAAATATAAAAATTTGGTCCTTGTGGATTTTAAATAGGGGTGTGAGTACTCAAATAAAATGTCTTATGACCCCCTACACCCTTGGACCAAGTTTCATCTCAATTGGACAATTTTTTCTAGGTCATTGTCCATGAGGAGACCAAGTCAATCAAAAGTCAACAAATAATTGGCTAAGATAAAAATAAAAATAAATAAAAAAATTGTAAAAGTGTCTAACGTCAAGAAAAGAAGTGGAGAAATGTTTTATAATGTATTTCCAAAGTTGAAAATTTAAAAATACACTTAGAAGAACACCCCCCCCCTGCCGACAAGTCAAAATGGTTTTTTCCCCCTCACATCTCACCCCTCAAACCCTAACTCACTCCAAAACCCTAAAAGTGTGCCCCCCTTGACTTGTTCTCTCTCTCTTGGATGGGTGACACTTGTAACTCATCCAAGAGGGGTCTATCCTCTTTCCCTCCTTAAAAAGAAGCCCCTTCTCCTCATTTTTACAAGAAATTTTCACAATAACTCCATTATACCAAAATATCTCCCCACTTTATCTCATTCTCTCCCATTTTTCTCTTGTAATTTTAGTGCCACTTGGTAACCTTTCTTGGAGAAATAAAGTGAAGCTTTGGAGGATTTATTTGTGTTCTTTGGTGATTTCATGGTGTATTCTTGGTTTTATTGGTTATTCTAGTGTGATATTTGCTTTTGGTGAGGTAACATTGTAGGTTTTGTTATTCTTGCTTCACATTGTTTTACTTGAATAACCCTAAGCAAAGTATTTTTCTAGGGATAAATATGTAGTAGTATTGCTATAGATTTATATGATTTGTTTTTATTAGAGTTTACAAAGTATTTTGTAGGCCTTTTTATCCCCATTTTGTGGATAACTAAGGATATTATGTCTTGAGACCTTTAGGTTAAAGATATGGAGTATCAAGAGACTACATGACCAGTCGTACCCTTTTGCACAATTAGAAACCCCTCTCACCACCATAGATGGTCACAAATTTTCAGATGGCATCCACCACATCAGTTGGCTTCTGGAAGGCAGTGAGACTTGCTCCATGATGTACAAGTCAGTATTATGGTGAGCATCATTTCAATATTTAATCCATTTGAGTATGTTTCATATTAGATTGCTCTAGATTTCATGATATATGCTTGGACATTATGCCTTTTGCATTGCTTCACCTTGATGGTTGACATTGTTCCCTAGTAAGTGGTTTTACTTGGGGATGGGTTTTCTATTAGGAACTCCCTTAAAGAACCATCGTACCATTCCCGACCATAAGTACCACTTTCCATCATTATTCTCCTCCATTTCCTTATCTCTTAGGGTTTTAAGGTGTATTGACCCAAGAAGGGGTTGTCCCTCATTCTATGGGAATAAGGGGATGAAGGCCCTGAGGGATTGATGTTGGGTAAAGGATAAAATCCTTGTATGAACCTTCCATATGCTTCACCCAGGGATCACCCAAGAAAGCATTGAAACACTTATTGTTAGGGTCCTAACCCGCACATAGGTAGATCAATATATTTGGATGTGATAAAGGTCAATATTAATAAGGACTTTCAATAAAATAGAATAAGGCAGATGTAAGAAGACCTAATAGAAGCTTTCGCTTCTAGAAGGATCTTCCTCTAGATGCTTCTCTTGATAGACATATTTAGTATAAATAAGGGTCGAGGGTATGAAAAACCCTAGCTTGGATATTATTGTAACAGAGCGTTGCTCGATTGGAGGTTGCCCCCTCAAAGAGGCCTGTGAACATTGCTTTCTAAATCAAAGTTTTATTTTTGTTGTTGTTCTTATATCATTTATGTGTTATTGTGGAAATTATGTTGGATATATTACTGTTATTCTGCCATTTCTAGCATTTTTATTTCTGTTCTGCATATTTATTATATCTGGTATCTTGCAAGTGGTATTAGAGCACTTTCCTTGGCAGAAATTGTGGGAATTTTTTTTCAGGGTAGAGACGTATTCTGGCGTCTTTAAGCCACAGAGATCTGTCGTTACGCACATAAACCCATGGTTGAGGGATTCATACACGTAGGAAATACAAGTGGTTCTTAAGCGCACATCTGTTGGCCACCCTTGTAACCCCTGTTGGTACCCCTTCGAGTGGTAGCACATCAGAAAGCACCTGTGTATGGATTGGCCTAGATTTCCTAAAGCCCTCTTTAGATAAACCTATCAGCCGCCAGACTACTATAGTGTCCCCGAGAACAGCACTCGCAAAGTTACTCTCTAGTACCTGGGTAGTAGGGTAGTACGGCTAAGGGTACGGTATATCCTCCTCAGTTAGTGCCCTGAGATATTCGGCCGAGTACTACTGTTGGACCCCGCACATATATCAGAGAGCTATAGCACAAGGAAAACCCTTGAATACCTAACCCTTGGGGGACAGAAACATAAACAAATTAAAACAGACCAGATCTATTATCGCGCAACTGTGTTCGGGTTGCCAAGTAAAGACACATTTCTTTCTGGTTAAGCATTTGGGGATTTCATCACCGCAGTATTCTTCAAACCGGAGTATAACTCCGCAGGTGTTAAAAAAAAAAAAAGTCTGGAAATTTTTTCACCATTATTTGAGACCTATTCCATTGGATTCATCTCTCCTCTCTTATGACATTCATCCATATCATTTTTCGGAAAAAAATTTGACCCCGCCTACCCCTTTTCAGTTCACCCATCCTCATGGCCCATACCCGTAGCCAAGATCTGGAAACTCGCTTCAACACCTTGCAATATGGTTTCCTCGAGACCCAAAAAGAAGTGAAACAACTCAATGCTATTGTTGCCTCCATCGATTCATCCATCAATGCAACCATAAATACAACCATGCATTCCTCAATGGAGGAAGTCAAACAAGAACTGACCACCCAGCTTGAATCTGTATTTGCATCCCTCTGCACCAAACTGAAGATCCCTACAGATGATCATTTCTCTGAAGCACCTCCAAAGACTGAAGGCAAACATTCCTCCCATTCCCATACCTTTCAGCACCAACACTTTCAACATGACATACGCCTTCCGCAGGTCGATGTGACCAAATTTGATGGCTCGGACCCCACTGGTTGGGTAACCCAAATGGAACATTATTTCTCTTTATACGGCATCACAAATGACTTGGACAAACTCCGGTATGGTGTTCTCCATCTAGATCAAGAACGTTGGCAATGGTGGCAATGGAGAAAAACTTCCCGTCAAGGGTATATTGCTTGGACCCAATTTGTGACTGAGTTTTATGAATGCTTTGACATGGACACCAACCATTTGGGCCATTTGACAAAGTTGAAACAATCCAGAATAGTAGAAGACTTCATAGCTTCCTTTGAGCGCCTGGCTTTTCAAACAGAGGGCATGACAGATGCTTTCTTTCGAGAGTGTTTTATCAGTGGCTTCAAGGAGGAGATTCGGGCCCATGTCCTCATGGCTCGACCCTCGACTTGGGTGGAGGCTAATAAAAGAGCTAAAGAAGCACAACAGATTGTATCATCTCAAAATTGAAAACCCTCCTTTATCCCTCGCCCTAAACTAGTCACTCCCACTACTCCCTCCACCCCATTAAAGATCCAAAAATTGACCAAGGCTAAAATGGTTGAACGTCAACTCAAATGCCTTTGTTATAATTTTGATGACAAATATTTCTTGGTCCAAAACTGTAAGGAACAAAAGCTTTTTATGGCCATCTCTGAGGATATTTCGGAAGAGGATGTTGAAACTCCCCTTGTGTTTGAGTCACCTGAAATCACTGACATAACCCCTCCCTCAGACCCTCCCGAATTAGAAACTGTCATTTCCCTCAATGCTCTCACTGGATTTTCCACTCCCCAAACCCTCAAGTTAATCGGTTACATCAAGCATCATAAGGTCATCATTCTGGTTGATAGTGGAAGAACCCATAATTTTATTCATCGCCGCATTGCCCAAGAAACTCATTGCTACATCCATGCTGTCAATAATTTCCAAATCATGATTGCCAATGGTGGTTCCATGAAATGTGGAGGCGGCTGTGAAAATGTGCGTCTCCAAATCGGTGACTACCACCTAAAATCCCATATGTTTGCTATCTACATGGGTGGTTGTGACATTGTGTTGGGTGCTGACTGGATAAGAACTTTGGGTCTCGTTCTCATGGATTTTAAGGAATTAACCATGCAATTTGACCAGGAAGGCCACCAATATAAATTCCAAGGCATCATTGTTGGTTCACCTGAGGTCATTAGTTCCCATCGCATGGAAAATCTGCTCAAAAAAGGTCATTCTGGTGTCATTGCCCAACTCCATGCCATCCAAGAAATAGAGACACCCCCGGTGCCGCATGACCTCCAAGCTCTCCTTTCTAAACATCAAATGGTATTTTCCACTCCCCAAGGACTCCCTCCTTCCCACGGTGTTCATGATCATTCCATTCCCCTTATACCTGGAATCCTTCCTCCCAATATTCGTCCATATCGCCACCCCTTTTCACAAAAAAATGAAATTGAGAAAATGGTTCAGGAACTCCTTAATGTAGGCATTATCCGCCCTAGTATGAGCCCTTACTCTTCTCCTATAGTCATGGTCCTGAAGAAATAAGGTTCTTGGAGAATGTGTCCTGACTTTCGTGCCCTCAAAAAACTGACCATTAAAGACAAATTTCCCATTCCTGTCATTGATGACCTCCTGGATGAATTGAGTGGCGCCCAATTCTTTACTAAACTTGATCTTCGCTCGGGCTATCACCAGATACGTATGAAAGAGGCAGACATTCTCAAGATGGCCTTTCGCACTCATGAGGGCCACTATGAGTTTTTGGTCATGCCCTTTGGCTTGTGTAATGCCCCCTCCACCTTCCAAAGCCTCATGAATCATTTCTTTCGTCCCTTTCTCTGTCATTTTGTCTTAGTTTTATTTGATGATATCCTCATCTATAGCAAAACCTAGATAGACCATCTTACTCATGTGGATCAAGTTCTCTATCTCCTCTCCTAGCACCAACTTTTCCTGAAACAGTCTAAATGTGCTTTTGGTGCCTCAGAAGTAGAATACTTGGGTCATCTGGTTGGCAAGGATGGCGTCAGGGTGGATCCAAAAAATATTGAAGCTATGCAAGACTGGCCGCACCCAAAGACTCTCAAAATCTTGAGTGGATTTCTGGGCTTAACAGGGTATTATCACAAGTTTGTTAAGAACTATGGAAAGATTACAGCACCTCTCACTGCTCTCCTCAAAAAGAACTCTTTCACTTGGACTCCAGTCGCTGCTCAAGATTTTCAAACCTTGAAGACGGCCATGTGCACCACTCTAGTTCTGGCCCTTACTGATTTCACAAATACCTTTGTGTTGGAATATGATGCCTCAGGGAAAGGAATCGGTGTTGTCCTTATGTAAGAGGGTTGACCTTTGGCCTTCAACAGCAAGCAACTATCTGAAAGGAATCTAGGAAAACCCATTTATGAAAAGGAAATGTTGGCTATTCTGCATGTCGTTGATCTGTGGCACCCTTATCTCTTGGGGCAACGCTTCCAAATTAAGATCGACCATCAAAGCCTCAAGTACTTTCTGGAACAATGCATTTCCTCCCAGGAGCAACAAAAATGGGTGACTAACCTCTTTGGTTATGACTATGAGATCATTTACAAGAAGGGCAAAGACAATGTAGTGGCAGATGCACTGTCCCAAAAATATGAAGAAAAGGATCCCCTTTTTCCCTTTCCTTCATTGTACCCGATTGGCTCCAAGCTATGCGCCAGGAATGGCTTCAAGATCCCAAAAGTTCGCATCTGATCCAGCAATTGCAGACCAAGGATCTGGCTCCCCCAGGGTACTCTTGGCTTCAGGATGAGCTTCAATACAAAGGCTGTTTGTATTTAAGTAAATAATCAAAGCTTAAATCCATGGTTCTTTCTGAGCTTCATGCTACAGCCACAGTGGGGCACTCAGGGTTCACCAAAACATATGACAAGGTCAAACATTCTTTTTTCTGGGATGGTATGAAACAAAAAATATGTAATTTTTTCGCTGGATGTGAGGTGTGTCAACACAACAAGGGAGAAACAGTCAAATCTCCGGGCACACTACAACCGCTTCCAATTTCACCTGCTATTTGGAAGGATATCTCTATGGAATTTATTACCGGTTTACCCAAATCAGGGAATAAATCAGTCATAATGGTGGTTGTGGATCGTCTTTCCAAGTATTCTCATTTTTGTGCTCTTCAACGCCCATTTATTGCATCCACGGTGACTCAACTTTTCATGGGCAAGGTCTTCAAGCTTCATGGCATGCCGCACTCTATTGTTTTCGATCGTGACCCAACTTTCACAAGAAATTTTTGGAAAGAACTATTTAAGCTACAGGGCACCCAATTGCATCTCATCACAGCTTATCATCCCCAGACTGATGGTCAAACGGAAGTTGTCAACAAGTGTTTGGAAACATATCTGAGGTGTTTTGCCTCTGAAAAACATCAGTGAGCTCAATGGCTACCCCTAGCCAAATGGTGGTACAACACTTCCTACCATACAACTACTCGCATGACTCCTTTTGAAGTGGTATATGGACAGAAGCCACCTTCAGTTCTCTCATACTTACCGGGTACCTAGAAGGTCCAGGCGGTTGACCAAACACTTACAGTTCGAGAGGATATTCTTCATACCCTTAAAGAGAACTTGGTCATGGCACAGAATCGCATGAAGCAACAAGCAGATCAAGGTCGCTCTGAACGTCAATTTGTAGAAGGGGATCAGGTGTTTCTGCGACTGCAACCATACAAGCAAACTTTCCTCAAGGCCGAGCATTTTCAGAAGCTAGCACCCAAATTTTATGGTCCTTATACAGTTCTCAAGCATGTGGGACAAGTCACATATCAGTTAGCTATGCCCAGTCAGTCGAAGCTACATCTAGTTTTTCATGTTTCATGCTTAAAGAAGGTGATTGGAACTAGGTGCCAAATTCAAACCAACCTTCCCGAGTTAGCTGAAGAAGGATCCATTTGGCTACAACTAGAAGTAGTTTTGGACCAGGGTGAGCGTCGCCTACATTAGAGAACCATCAAGGAAGTGCTAGTCCAGTGGAAAGATACGACTCCAACAGATGCCACTTGGGAACTAGTTACCATTCTGCGACAGTTTCCACATCTCAAGCCTTGAGGACAAGGTTGTTTTTAAGGGGGCGGACATGTTAGGGTCCTAACCTGCACATAGGTAGATCAATATATTCGGATGTAATAAAGGTCAATATTAATAAGGCCTTTCAATAAAATAGAATAAGGCATATGTACAAAGACCTAATAGAAGCTTCTGCTTCTAGAAGGATCTTCCTCTAGATGCTTCTCTTGATAGACATATTTAGTATAAATAAGGGTCGAGGGTATGAAAAACCATAGCTTGGATATTATTGTAATAGAGAGATGCTCGATTGGAGGTTTCCCCCTTGAAGAGGCCTATGAACATTACTTTCTGAATTAAAGTGTTATTTTTGTTGTTGTTCTTATATCATTTATGTGTTATTGTGGAGATTATGTTGGATATATTATTGTTATTCTGCCATTTCTAGCATTTTTATTTTTGTTTTGCATATTTATTATATCTGGTATCTTGCACTTATCTTTGAGTAAAGGGGACCCACAATATAATAAATAATGCTAAAAGGTTAGTTGAAGGATGGGAGGTCTCATTACGAGCTAACCTATCACGTCCATGAATATCTAGTGGTATGACATTGCCATCATCTGGTCACCAAACCAGGGTAATGGCTCTCAGTTGCATGGCTGGAAGAAAGGGGGTCTCATCACGAGCCAGCCTTCTCATTTCCACTGGGTATTTGTGAGTGACATTGTCATTATCTGGTCACCACGACAGGGCAGTGGCCTTCAACCTTTCCTTAGAATTATTAAAGAATAAAAGAATGGCAAACAATGGGCTTGGAAAAAGTGCATTGTGGACGAAGGTATCACACACCCTCTACAAAGGCACCCATGAATGATACACTACAACCCCTTATATGTCATGATCCCTATGCCCATTGAGTCTTTACCCCAACCACTTCACCCACTTTACATGGCTTATAAATGGATCTCTTGGAAACTCCCCTTTCCCTAGGGCAAGATCTACCTAATAGGACACCTCGTCAACCCTCCCATATTCAAGTTTGACAAGTCGCATAGTGTCTTTGAGAAATTAATTGTTTAATATAGTGATATTTGATGCACATGATTAGGTGGATCATTTATTGATTGGATTCACTTATCATGATGTTATGACTTGAGATCCTTGGAGGGCGTGCTCATTTGTCTTTGCAGGACCTAGTTGGTGGAAAGTTTTGGGAGAACAAACCTAGCTTGGGATTCCATGGGGCTACAGGCCCATAGGTTGGATGCCAAGGGTCCACATGATGGATCACAGAGATGAAGAATTGAATACCTAGATGTGGAATACCTAGCCCATCCCTCACATGCCAAACGATTATCCCAAGAAGGGAAAAATTTCTTATTTTTTAGATTGACATCATACTTGGGGGCTAGGGTTTGGTGGTGGTGTTGCCACTCATCAACACATGGAAGTTTTGATGAGGATCGGGCCTTGGCCATGAGGAGATTGCATAGATTTCCTGACATGTGGCCTTTGGAGGCCTACCATAGCTTCCCCAACACCAACGACTTGCCCCAAGTGGAAAAATTTCCCCTAAAGGGGTGACGTCCATGTAAAATTAGGGTTTTATTTGTGCAAAAGTGAAATTTTAATGAATTGTTTAATATTACTTTGTTAAAGGGGGAAAGATTAGAGTTGTTGACCCATAGTATTGTGGTTTACCCCTTAATGTGTGGCCAAGTCACCTTGGTGACATTTTGTATAAATAAGAAATCATAAGATCTCATTTAGACATAGCTCTCCCTCTTGTGAGAGGACTTGGATCTGAAATTTTCGCTACAATTGGCTATATTTGTCTCTTGTGCACTTGTTTATTTCTATCTCTTGTGAATGGTTTATGGAGGAGTAAGGCGTTAGCCTTGGAGAAATGTTTTCTAGCTTTTATGGTGGATTATCTTAGAATATTTATTGATTTTGGTATGGTCTTTTACTCTTATTCTATTACTTTTTAAAGTCAAGTATTGTTATGCCAGGAGCTAGGTGGAAATAATAAGGGCATACACCCCCACCATAGTCTTCATCATTTTATGCTTCATCTCATTGATTATACAAGGGTTTTCTAAGAGAAGTATAAGGGAATACACCCTCTTAACTTAAACCCTAGCTAGAGAAACTTTCCTTGGGAAGTAAAAGGGATTACACCCCCAAGGAGGTAGATTCTCTAGCTCTTTATTTATTTGACTCTATTAACCCAATAGTAAAGGCACTAGTCATATATTTTTTGCATTGGAGATATAAAATCTCTGCCTTGGGAAATGCAAATTTTTATATTTTGAAAGGTTTCTTGCTTGAAGTTGGTTTTCCTCATTGAGAGGAGTCTTCCCCTACTAGGGTGTCCCCTCTCTCCCACTACTTATTGTTGTTGTTTAAAAATTGTATCTTCATCCATTAGGGTTGCAGAAACCCTAACTCATTTGCTTGAATAACTCTCTAAGTATCAACCATTAGATTTTGCTCAAAGTTTGCACACCTGTTCTCCTTGTTCCAGTGCACTTTTTGTCAAAGTTTAAGGGGATTTTAGTGGTTGATTTTCCTGCTGTAATACATTGAATGTTACAGCCATAAGTCTTATATAATTTGCAGAAAAGTGTCTACAACATCCTTCTTTCTTTGCTAGAATATTAGCTTTTCATCTTGAGTTTAGCTAGTCATTTACTAGTCTTTCCCTTACATTTTCTACTTGATCTCTAGCATTTATTGAGCAGCTTATAGTACCATATTATTGTTGATATATATTGTTATCTATTGCTGCAAATTAGGGACAGAAATTTTAACTTGTTGATCCAAGTAACATACATTATTGCAAAGTGTCTTTTCTTGTGTCTCGAGCAGCTCTTTCACCATTTGCAGGTTACTCAACATACTTGGAAACCCTTGGACCTTCCCAAGAGTTCACTCCACACATTTCACTCCACTTAGAATTGACATCTAGGGGATTCACTTCCATTTTTCTCCATCTCAATCCCCCTAGGATCATTGGGATATCCTCCCTAGAGTGACCTAGGCACCCTTGAAGTGGGGGACCTACATCAAGGTGACATTGGGTGTAGGATTCTCAAGTTGTAGAACTTGATTTGTGGTTGGGTCGGGATTTTCCCAACCTACAACTTGCACTATAACCAGCCTCTTAAAGGATCTCACCTTCTTGCCTCATTGTGTAGTAAGGGTTTACAAATTTTCACGTTGCCAAAGCTTGGAGGAACTTCAAAGGCTTCATTTTTCTTCAATCAATTTTATGTTTTAATTTCAGCCCTTTATTTGTTTTTTTTTTTAACATGTAATCATCATAATCTTGCTAAAAATTCCAATTTTCAAGTTCATATTTTTTCTGTAAAAAATTATGTACATATGCTAACATAAAACTAACATATTTTGGTGATTTTCAGCATTTTCCGGCAAGCTTTCTTTGTTGTTTTATGCAGGTTTTCACTACAAAAAGAGGAGGTGCTCCCTAAAATTGGCAACTAGAGACTCAAGAAAACATCAATAAGACTTGGTGCAAAGCCTCTCTCTCTATATATCACTTTCTAAAGCTATTGTAAAAATCCCAAGAGAGTCGCTTGGACTTGCACTTTCTATTTATTTCCAAGTTTAAAATCTGTAAATAATTTTAATAATTTTTACCCACACCTTGCATTGTGCTTGGCTCTGCCACCCTTGAAAAATCATGTTGGCTAGGATTAGAAATAATTTTCTGATTTTTTTTTTAGTTAATTTTTTCCACCTTTGCCACAAAATTGGAAGGCTTTGCCCTGCACCTTATGCCAAAGTAGTGTGGTTAATTTGTTTAAGTTATTTATTTTAATTAATTTTTGTTTTCCCACACCTTGCATGTGAATGGCTATGCCATCCTGCAATATTGTGTTGGCAAGTGTATAAAAAATTATTTTGTTGCAAAATAAATAAAATTTACCCCGCCTTTGCCCCGTACTCTCTCCCCTTTCCACTTTGTCGATCTTGAGTAATAAGAAAGGGAAAAGGATTGAGTGGTTAGTCTAGTTAGGCACATATTCTTCATTATTGTTTGGACACTAAAATAAGGTGACTTGTGGAGGCTATAAGGGGTTGAAGTCGGGGATGGTTTCACGACACTAAGTGTCCTCCTTGTTGAGCACCCAAACACTTTAGACTTGACCTATGGAGCTAGGGGAGAACCTTGTTTTTCTCTCGTTGAGCACCTAGCAGTTCCTCTTGGCTAAGGGATAAGAACTTGGGGTAGTCACATAGCTTAGTCTTAAAACTTTCCACATCTAAGCCCCTAAGTTAAAGAGAGACTTAAAATAAACTAAAAGCAACCTACACACGTGCACAACATTTACATTTCCTTGCAATTTATTTTCAAGTATTTACATCCTATTCATTTTTTGCAAGATATTGTCATGTGTAAATATTTATATTGATTTAGTTACAAGCATTCTTCATTTATTTGTTTTTTTAAAGTAATTGTATAAAGTTATTTTTCTATTCATCATGTAAATAGTTCATAATTTTATTTCATTTTGTTGAGTTATCAAATTTGTGATAATATTGGAATAAGTGGAAACTTTAGGCACTAATCTAATTGTGGTTTAATAAACATAGGTTTTCTTGTCATTAAAATATTGCATATTGCATTGGTTTCTTGTCATTGGGTTGGGTAATACTAATCAACAAATCAATTCACTCCTAGAACTAATAAATTCTTCACACATTTTAATAGGGTCTACCCCCCTTGGCTTCTTTAGGAGTGAGCCTAGATGGAAGGAGTCCAGATTGAGGTGACAGTGGGTCTGGCATCAGGTTTGTGTTTCCAAGGACGCACCAAGTGGGTTGGATACTTCTCCACATTTGTAGGTGTGTATTAGGATGGAAACAAGTTGTACTGTATGGATCTATTGTATGACATACAAATTGATTGTACGACTGTGATGGGTAAAGGTTGTGTAGATCTAGGCCGAGAATCCTCAGTTGGTGGTCGAGGAGCTGAGTTGAAGAGATGAAAAGGATATCAACTACATGGATCATGGGTGACAGCTCTGCAGAGATCGTAGTCAGCATATAAGACTTGGCCAAAGTTGTGTGTACACTATTGGAAAGAGCTTCGATAGAAGAATTGTGGGTGAGTTCGCATGGAGGATCGAGCCACAGGGTTGCTAGTGGTCACAGGCTTTATGGTGGACGTGATAGGCAACAGTCGATGCAGGTCCTAGCCAACATAGGTATATGGTACATAGATCGTGAAAGCATAGTGAGTCTCTAGGTGAAGGTTGAAGGCACGGGTTGGTGTTGTGCGGGCTTGTGTTGGAGTAAATTGCAACCAGAAAACAAGGCAGTCGTCAACAGGCTGTGAAGAGTGGCGGCACAGGTGCATGGTCTATGCGCGTAAAGGGTTTGTGGGTCATTCTAAGAAACAGTCAGCATAAGGAAATGATGAATCGTGGATGGATGGATCTTGTGTGGTAGAGAAGCGGCTAGTGAGTGGGCAGTCAGCGTGAAGGGAGGTGTTTTCGGTTGTGGTTGAACGACTGACGAATCTGGTAGCTAAGAAGATCCACCAAAGAAAATATACAGCCAAAAGGAAGATGACTAGGGTGTGGAGCAAAGGTCGTGATGGAGGCAGATGACTCATGTGTAAAGGAAGTGCATGAAGGGGCGGTTGAGCTAGCAATCGCCAATGAAACAACCGTCGGTAGAGTTTGTTGAGTGGTCGAGGGTGGCAGAGACAAAGATCATTCGGAAAATGCCAAGAGAGGTAGCCATCAGTTGAAGGTAGCCGCCAAGTGTGGATCGATCACTAGCAATTGCCAGTAAAGATCAAGGCTTGGATTAAGAAGGACTTTGATTCAAGGAGGTCTCGGATAGGTGGAGAAGGACTTCCATCTAGAGATTAGGTCAAGTGTTGATGTAGAGAGGGTTGAATCATGAAGGACTATGATTCAATATCTTGCATAGGTGTAGACGAACTTCCATCTAGAGATCATGCAGGTCAAGTAGGAGAGAGAGAAAAGGCAGCCTCGGGTGGGTTTCATAGGATTGAAGCCAGAGCGAAGTGCAGCACCATAAGAAAGTGTCCGTACAGGTTTTCCATACATGTAGGCAGGTCTCATTGGAGACAGTCGCATACGTATGTGGGTTTGTTGAAGGGCTATCGCGTACACCTTGGGAAATATGTTGGTACATGGTCATACAACCACACAGACATTTCCATGTTTGTTTGCAATGTATATCCTCTTAGTGGGCCATTTTACATGTTACGAGAGCCCTAATTTGACCTTAATAAAATCATCTTGAAATTAGTTTTCCCTTCGGGGTTTTTCCAGGGGTGTTTACCCAAAATATTTTGTGCAATGTGTGTTATGGCTTCTATTTTTTATGCTTCTGTTGATTTTCATTGAGTAACCTAGCTATGTTCTAATTTATTAAATGTGTTCTTCTCGGAATCAACTGTCAGGTGCTAGGTTCAAGAAAATCAACATGATGGATCATCTTGTTTGATAACATGCTTTATATCTCATATAATTCATTTGGCACCTTGATATACTTGTTCTATGGTTAGCCAGCTCTTTTTTTGGTAAGATTTTTGGCTTGATATATGTTCATATCTTGTGTGACATCCCCCAAAAATAAATATTTTTATGTGCTGGAAATTTATTTCCGTTTTTGGCAAATTCGAATCTGAAATTTTTTTTCCATTTATGGCAATTCATAATTTCGAATTTAATAATTGTATTTAATTATTGTGACTGTTGGGAAGAGATCTGTTTGGACCCAACTAACTATTTGACTATGACACTTGTATCACAACAGAATAATTATATTAACTGCAAGAGAACAAATGGAACAGTCGTGTTAAAATCAGTTGGCCATGACTCCATGAGTGGGGAACAAATTGGAACTACCTCTGGGCTGATGATTACAAGTGGAAAATCAAAGATTTGGCCACTGGCAGCCCCTAAAAATCAGGGATTAAGAAAATCTGCGAAAATCCCTAAAGGAGGGAAAAGACCTAGGAAAAAATGGATAAATAGCATATGCAAGGAGGCAGGACACTGCCAAGTATGTTGGGAAAGGATTCTAGAGCTCTCTTGTTGTTATGAACATTGTTGAGTAAGTGTGAGGCAAGAGGAGAACTGTTGGAATTGAAGGAAACTATTGAGGAGGAGTTTCCAAGTTCACCCTCATGGATTCATGGTCAGGCTAGGGGGTGAATCGGGCAAGTATATTTGGCTGCCCTATTCTACGGTTGGGAGGAATGTGGTTGTTCCCTTTGTCTTTCCACAGATTGGATTCAAATATGTTGATCTATCCATTTTTAATATGAATGGCTATATTTTCATCCGATGTCATGTATCCTGTAAATCTAAACTAGAATAGTTTCCATTCTCTGTTGAATGATATGATATCTGATGCATTGTATTTGATAAAAAAAAACAGAACTGCAACGATTCCTTTTCTTTGTTTATGTTCGTTATGAGAAATTTGTGTGAAGGAAATCTCTCTCTCTATATATATATAGTTGTAATTCATCTGCTGGAATGTTCATATCTATCTGTCGAAGTAGAGTTACTGGTTGTGGAAGATGAAGTCCTTTTGTAGTTTTTATCTGTCTGTCGTCGTGAAGTTTGGAATAAATATCCAAACTTTGGAAAATTGTTCCTCCTATGAGTAAAATGCTAGATGGATGCACCTGTAATTTATATTCCTATAAGTAAGTAAGGAAAGTAGGAGCTTAACGTCAATAGGGCAGGTCCTCTCGGTAGTTAAACGCCCAGAAACCAAACTCAGATCCCTCGGGACATCAAATTATAATTACCAAACTCTAATGGAATGATATTTTTAACTATGTATTTTCATAGATGCACAGATCTAGTACTGTTGACGTTTAATGCATTGATTTAAAAGAGGCTCTGAGTGGATATTATAGAATTTACCCTATACAGAGAATTTTTATCCTTTGTGTCCCTCTGTGCGTGTAAATTTCCTAAGTCCTTAGGCGTTCGGAATTCTGTGGAGTAAAGGCATATCGTATCCTTCTACACCCTCAGTCTCCCAAAAACAAAAGTAAGATTTTTCCCAAAAAATGAAGTTTGAGAATACCCGCAAAGGTTAAAGACCAAGGAGTGATGAAACTAGTGTGAAGAGTTACAGTAGGAGCTCTCTCTCCCTTTGCGTTTGTTTTTATTTCCTTAACTTTTTGACAGGAACACTTAGTCCAACTTCCCTTTCGCATTTCGAAGGTTTGTGTATATTGATGTATGGATTCTGAACTCATGAAGTTCTGAATCCTGAAACCTAGAAGCTTCCACTTTTCGCTTTTCGATTTTTCCTTTTCTTTTGTGTTTATGCACCATGTGTTCATAAATCCCAAAGTAGTGGGTCCCACTTTACCTTTTTGGAACCTCGGGAAATGTCTTGCGCGGTTGTTCACAATTGAAACCCCAAAACTGCGAATTCCGAAATCCTGAAATTATGGGTCCCACCTTTCCTTTTTTTCACTTTTCGCGTTTTCGAAAGTTCTGGTGTGTAAAGGCTTGGCGTTTGAAGTCACAGGATTATGAATCCTGAAATCTCGAAGGGGGTCCCACCTTTCCTCTTTTTTCACCTTTCGCGATTTCGGGAGTTCTTGGGTGTAGAGGTTAGGCTTTGAATTCATGAAACTCCGAACCCCAAAACCCCGAAAGGCGTGTCCCACTCATTCCCTTTTCTCTTTTCACGAGTTGTTGTGAGTTATGTTCGAGTATTGAAACTTGCGAAGTCCGAAGCCTCGAAAACCTTGAAATGTGGGTCCCACCTATACCTTTCTCATTTCGTAGGTTCTTCATCCAACGGTTGCTACCCTCCTAAGCTTGGGAAGGATCATCCTTAACATCAACGTAGAACTTTATGATCCGACAGTTCACAAGATTTTGGTACTTTCCTGATGAATTTTCCACCGTCCGTTCCTCTAAAGACATTTGATCGTTACTCGTATGAGTTTTGATAGATCATCCTTAACTTCCGCACAGATCTATGGGATCTAACGATCCACTAGATTTCAGTCATTTTCCCGACAATTTTATCACCGTTCGTTCTCCTAAAGATATCTGGCGAGGAAGATTTGGTGTTTTTCCACTGGATCTTGACCCCTGCGAGACGATGTTTCTCTCAGCCTCGCTCTGAACACTTCAGGGTGATATCCTTTTCTCTCTCTGAACAACAAAGGCTCCTTCGAGCTAAGTTCGTATCACCCTCTTACTTTGAGTATGTTGGAAGGGTGCAGGGAATAAGGGAAGGAACAAAATCATGGAGGGACTTTTTCTTTTTACCCACAGAAGCTTATGTTTGAAGTAGATTAGAGGGGTGTAATAATACCCTTACGGTCAGAATTGAATCATTCCTATTTTTTTTACATTATAAGCTTAAAACGAAATTGATTTATGCCATGGGAATAAAAAAAAATTATGCTGATGTTTTTGAGGTTCATTACATATTCTATACTTAGGTCGTCTGAACTTATCTAATGAGGAATGGCCCGTGTTGGTGTGTTTAACTTAATAAGGAAAAATAGTGTCACCTTCAGGGATACCTCCAATACTTTTGGGCATTGAATATTTGGTAATAAAAGTTATTGTTGGTTGAGGGAGATGAAATCAGCTATGAGGCAGAATTTGGTGGCAAAATCAGCCTATGGCATCAACCCTAAACTATGAATTGAAATCATAATCAAGGGTATCATTTTCACTGATATATATATATATATATATATATATATATATATATATATATATATATATATATATATATTTGACTTGTTAGTGTGCATCCTTGCTTGGTGATTAAAGAATAAATAATGGTTGCATGACAAGCATCATGCTCACACCTCAAAAATTATGTGGTCCAAAGGTAGCATTAAATTTCAAACCAATAGAATTCTAATCCGCAATCCTTCAAGTCTTTGATCATAAAGAAGCAACTGACACAAAGGGCACATTAAGGGAAGTAGTTACAAGAGATTGTGTAGACCTTTTCTAGGCATTTTTGCAAAATATCAATGATGCAATTGTAGCATGACTTGGAAGCATACCTATTGGGTAACATAATGATGGATTTAAAGACAATTTAGGCACCATTTTAAGAGTGAGTAATGTGTTCCATGGCAACAAAATATATATAAACCATGACTATTATGAGATGAGTCTAGTGCTCTTGTTTCAGCATCATATACATTGATGAGGTGAATTGTTAAGTTACTAGTCCATGCCAATTATGTGAATAAGATTTTCTATATAAAGAAGCCATAGAGAAAAAAAGAAAAGGAAAAAAGAAGAAGAAAAATTCCAAACCTACATATTAGAGAAGGATACGAGTGAGCCCAATCATCAATTCACTGAAGGAAAATTAATCTTCCTTGATGGTACTTATAGGGAGTCAAGAATATAGCATAAGTATAATGTATCTATAGCCTCTTTATTGTACTTGAACCATGTTATTTTGGACTATGATTACACTATCGTGGATGAATTTAAAGAGCTTATATGCATAGGAGTAGTATCCATATATAAAAAAGGGGGAAGTTGTGGATTGATAGTTGCATTTTTGTAATCGTGGTATAGCCTAAAACAATTCTATAACATCACAAGGAAGACATCATCAAAAAGTATTTGGGACAACATGATCAAGGATCAAAATAGGTGTTGGTGTATTTTCACATGCAGTGGATGACCCTAGTGTGAACTCAGGCTACAAGTGATCTTGTTTCTTAAGAGGTTGAGTATTCCATGGATATGTTAAACACTATATCTACTATATCTCATCTTCCTTTCATAGTGAGGCATTGAGGATGAACCATTTAAGATAGAAAAGTCTTGTGAAATTGACATTGTTACACATTATTTTCATCACCCCTATGACAGTTAATGATGTAAACCTATATGTTGCCTTCAGAGAGCTCAGTGGACTAAATTCCTAAAGGAGGAAGGGAGAAGAACTTTGACTGAGAGAAGAAGTTGTATTTTCCTTTGTAAAAACCCTATTAAAGAGGATTTCTGTAGGCTGCTCTATACACAGGGTGCAGAAATGCCTAATTTCTGTAGGCTTTACTAAAGCTAGGTTGTGGAGTTTCCGTAGGCTGCACTATAGCTAGGGTACGGAAATTCCTGTACGTGGGAAAAATGAGTCTCTTTTCGATGCTTCTAGAAGGAGAAGCTTATATGGTGAGGTGTCCTCCGAACGCTTTGGACCTTACTCTCTTTCATGATTTAGTGGGATCATCCTAACCTCCTCACCTTATCCTCTTCAGCTTATAAAAGGAGAGGAGATCTCATGGAGAAAGTTAGATTGGCTTGTTATTGAGTTTTGTAGCTTGGATTTTTTGGAGCTTGTATGTTGGCTTTGAGCTTTGCTTTGTCAAGATAGATTGTGAGTAGCTATCATATCTACAGTCTCAGAATCCTTGGAGCAAGAAGTGTGGGGGAAGCAAGGAACTGTTGGAAGGAACCCGACAACATCAAGGCATCTGATTGTATCTTTCTTCCACATTATTTAATATAGATATAATTTTCTTTCCTATCTGGATGTTATTTGTCCATATTGTATGATTCCTTGATCACGTACATAGTTTCATATCAAATAGACTCTGTTATTCTTGTCTTCGTTGGCTTGTGTTTATTTGCAGATATCTCTCCATAAGCCTCATGGTGGAGCTTGGATTGCATTGGCGAAGTTGGATCTTCGATATTTAAAATGCATGTTCTAGATCCATTTATCATTTGATAATTGAATCTAAGGAAAGATTATTGTACTGTCTTGTTTTGTTCTAGTTTTGTAGTGAAGCTAGGGGGATTGATTTATTTCCGCACTTAACAATTAGCCCGCTAACAGACATCCAAAATTTCAAAGAGGATGACCAAAATATTGTTTCAAAAGCTTGAAAAATATGTCTTCTCATTGGGTTACCGATATTGTAATGTCCCTCCTAGGTTTTGTTATAAATTGGTGATGGATGCTATGATATTATAGTGTTTTTCTGACTCACTAATTTCATCAAACACTTGACACACAACCTTTAAGAACCCCTTAATAATTGTTGTTATGTTTTTTGCTTGACTTCTGATAGTTTTAATGATGATTTGGTTTAGGTGTTTTTTCAAACACTTTGTTGATATATACCCTATTTCACTGTTAAAAAAAACCTTGAATTTGTTGTTGGTTTTTTTGGTGCATTTTGTGTTCATGTGTCTCGAAAAATAGTTTGCATACTTATGTATTTGGATCTTTTGTTAACAATTTATAGGAACCCAAGCATACCACACAAATATGACATATGGAAGGGAAAGTTATTGCATTAAACACCAAGATGAGAGTTACAATTCTTGTGAAAATAATAGAAGTTTATATCAGTTGTAACTCATCAATACAACAACATTTGCTACATGAAATATACCAATGAATTTTGACCTGTAGAATACCAAGTAATGGTAGCCACATGTGTTGATGAAAGAAGAGTTATGCCCCTCCAAAATTGCCACAATATTTTTTGTATTAGTGTTGTGCCCCTTGGTACTCCCACAATCTCTTGCTAAGAACAAATGCGCCCTCCCACAGCAAATAGCGACCTCCTCCCAAATGAGTTACGGCCTCTATAACTAGATTTGGCCTACCAAATAAAATGGTGACCTCCCTAAGAGGGTAACCAACCTCTCAACCAAATAATATGCTCCAGTAACTAGAGGACTCGACCCAACTGCTAAATGAATCCATGTTGCACCCAAACTCAGCCAACAAAGAGAAAATTGATCCAGTTGCCAAGAAAATCGATGTTGCAATTAAATTTGGTCCACCCAGCTTGTAAAGTCAGCCAGCAAAGGAGATAACTTGCCCAACCACAAGAAGACTTGCCTAACAATAGAGACTAGGCCATCAAGGAGGATATTCAGCCCCGAAATTGTAACTCGACCCCAACACATTAAAATCGCTCCCCTTAACTGTGGAAATTAGTCTCTAGGCAATGAAACTCGTCCCTAGGGAGAGAACTCAACCTCTCAATGTACAAAATCTTCCTTCACACAAGATAAATCGGCCCCCTCCCTATGCCCAACTCGTCCTCTCCAAGAATGACTCAGCCAGACAAGAGAAATCGACCTCTCCCTGGAAGATATGATTTCCATGAAACCCTCCAATCTGCTACAAAAGATGGATCAACTCCTCAAAAATAAACACAAATGGAAGACCTGGATGATATTCCCTTCCAATGGCTAGGGTGGAATCTTTCACCACCGAAACCTAATTGGATAGGATGGTTCTCTCACCACCAAAACCAATCCAAACAAGGGTTTATTCAAAACCCCCAAAGACTCCAAGAGCTCTCCAAGTCAAATCAAAATAATCATCAACATAATGAGAGGAAATGAGCTACTATCTCTTTTTTATACCCCTTGCACCTTTTTCTCCTCAAGTGATTTTTTAATTCATCTTTAATATTTTCTCTAAAATCACTTTATTAATTTATTAGACCTTATTTCTCCAAAAAGTAATTTATTTGACTTTACAAACATATTCGGGTATTGGAAGTCACTTTTCATCACCCAAACCTTTAGATTTCTTTATCTTGGTTCCAAAAAGATATTACACTAAGGTATCCTCTCCAGTAATTAGATTAAAATAAAACCCTTAGTGAGATTAATTAAATTATGCTCAATAATACTCCCAAAATTGCGAGAATGGTCAAAATGTTTCGTAACTGAAACTGACTGGACAGGAGTGATCTTGATTATGAAAGATGATGAGAAATCCTAGTTGGGCATCATATAACCCATCTAAACCCTATGAATTCATTAGTAATGTTAAACTACCCCTATGATTATGCTGACCCAATCCCTGAAAGTCATCTCTAATCACAGAGCAATGGGACCCAAAAATGGGGACACTACAGTCCTCCATTCCAAAAGATTGTTTGTCCTCAAGCAATGTCATCACAACCATATGATCAATAATTTGAACCAAACTAAAACTGAGAACGATCCCAAGATTCCAAACCAACCTATAAGATTTGAAGCACCCTCTGCTCAAAGCATTGTCCTGCAAGGTACTAACATAAGAGACCTTCTGAAGGCCACCAATCAAGAGTTCAATCAAATATTGTAAAGTCTCAGTCCATCCCACATATAATTTACCTCCTAGGAAGCCAATGCAATGCCCTATATAAATGTACTCATGATAATAAAAACCAACTCTCTTGTTTGTACCAACTACCAAACTATCAACCCATTAAATCTCAGGGTCCCAAGGTATCCTGAAAAGGAACCCACCATGTTGACATTGCACCACTATGATCGTAAGTGGTTGGCCCTAGTGCCCAGAATACAGCCTCCACTCCTAGAACTTTGAACTGTACTATTTAGAAGACCCAACCCCACTACTATAGATCATATCATGTAGATGCGCCTCAATGGAATCAAAGTCTGCAAGTCCACTCTCATACCCGATCCTGGGTATAGGCAAAGAAAATATATCCTATCGTATTGCATGCACCCCATCATCTCCCCTCGGAGCATCCCAAAAATGAAATGGATCAATCATATGAGTTCCTGGAACCCAAATCCAAACTATAAGTCTAATATTCCTCATACCAACTGACTCCAACTATTCTACACTGATCAACTCAATGCCAGATGATATGTATAGCTCTTGCCAAAATGTCTTGAGAACTGTGTTGTCCCGATCATTGTCAATGTACTCAGAAAACCTATGGAGCCTAAATGCCTTCCTAAAGAACCACTTTATTGTCTGTGATGCCTCATAATCTGATGAAGTCCCTAAAATGTAGTCCCTGCCATGCACCTTCAGTAGACTTGTACTAAAATATGTCAACACTATTTCCCACCTCTGCCTTGAAATGAGTGTAGATATCCATAATCCTGCTAGATAGGTATGTTCTGACTCATTCCATTGACAAGTCATGTTCTCCTTCACATGTCTCCACACATTATCCTCGAGGCCCTTCCATGAGAACCACTCTTTGATCTGTTGGTAAGTCTGGAAGTACCCAGGATGCCCTACCAAGGGTGTATCATGCATAGCCTTTGTGATATTCTCCCTAAGTGTGGAATCAAGGACCAAGTATATGCTACCTTTGTAGAAGATGATATCATCCACCACTTTGTACCTGTCATCTTGAATTTGACCCTCCATCAACTCACAATCAAACCAATCCTTGGAATTTTCCACCAGAAGGTGGGACTTCCAATCGACTGAAATCCCCGTGAGCCAATCCAATGTGTCATGGATCTCCTCCTTATGTGTTTGTACATCCTGAACACTACTCATATGGATACAATATAAAACATATGTCATACCAAACTCCCTGTCCCTGTCCTGGTGATAGCCTGATTGAATATCAATCTCTGGAGAGTACTTTATCCCATGCCTGGAAATGCTCTCCATCATGCCCCATGTTTCATCTAAACTGTCTCAAATGATCCTCCCATGTCCTATTGTATATGAGTAGATCATCAAAGAACACCAACATAAACCCTTGTAGTTGTAGTGTGAATATGGGGTTCATGCAAGACTGAAAGGTAGCAAGTATGTTGGTCAATCCCAATGGCATGACCCAACACTCTTGGTGCCCATAATGACACCCGAAATTATTTTGGTGATATCCTGATCAAAGATCAATCTTCAAGGAATATGTTTCTCGATGAATCTCATCTATCAACTTCTTGCCCTTGGACAATCCAAACTCAATGATTTTCTCAAAGTTCCTATCAAGAAATCTCTCTGGAAGAATCACCCACAATCCCATATTGATGTTTCCACATCCTCAATATATCCATTCCCACAATAAGTGGGTGCGCATACCTCCCTGATGCATGGTCCATAAGGTATATGCTCAACTCCCCATCTACAGTTATGCCTTGAGTCGTCAATGGGATCCCCAAAAGAAGTGGCTCATGGTATCCAAGATGTAGAATATGTGTATAATTAGAAGTCTCTATCTCATCAATCCCATGAAAGTCTAAATGCTCCTTGTTCTCAACCACCACAAGAATCTCCTCCTCATCATCCCTCATGCATAACTCCCTAGAAGTTAGAACAACATCCAAGGGAAAATTATCCAACACCAAATCTTCATTGTATTTGAGTGCTAACACACCCTCATCATGCGCATCCAAACAATGAACCTGAGGCTCTGTCAAAATTTCATCATGCAGTGAGGTCTTCACTTCACCAATTGATAAGTGTGGCTTCAACCACTCACGGTGCTCTAATAATTTGGTTAAATTCTTTTGATATTGTTGAGAAACTTGTAATAAGTTTTCCAAGAGTTCGTGATTTTTCTTCATCTTCCTAAGCCACCAAATGTACCCAAACAATATAAGAATATGATCTATGGTTTACCCCTCACACTAGGAGGAAAAAACACTCAGATACCACTATAATGTATCTCCTAGGTGTTGTTATAAATTGGTGTTGGCTACTGTGATTATAGTGTTTTTCTTACTCACTACTTTCATCAAACACTTGACACACAACCTGTAGGAACCCCTTAATAATTGTTGTTATGTTTTTTGCTTGATTGTTGATAGTTTTAATGTTGATTTAAGTTAGGTGTTTTGTCAAACACTTTGTTGATTACCCTATTTCATTGTAAAAACCCCCTTGAATCTTCTACTGGTTTTTTTTGGTGATTTTCTGGTTCATGTGTTTCGGCAAATAGTTTGCATACTTATGTATTTGGAGCTTTTGTTAACAGTTTATAGGAACCCAAGCATACCACACGAAGATGACATATGGAAGGGAAATTTATTGCATTAAACAACAAGATGAGAGTTACAATTCTTGTGAAAATAACATAAGTTTATATTAGTTGTAACTCATCAATACAACAACATTTTCTACATGAAATATACCAACGATTTCTGACCTATGGAATACCAGGTAATGGAAGCCACATGTGTTGATGAAAGATGAGTGTTTCCCCTCCAAAATCACCACAACAATTGTTGTAAAAGTGTTGCACCCCTTTGTTCTCCCACGATCTCTTTCCAAGACAAATGTTCCCTCCCATAGCAGATAGTGACCTCCTCCCAAATGAGTTATGGCCTCTATAACCATATTTGGCCTGCCAAATAGAATGGAAACCTCCATAAAAGGATAATCTTCCTCTCAACCAAAGAATACGCTCCAGTAAATGGAGGACTCGTCCTAGTTGCTAAACAAATCCCTATTGCACCCAAACTAGGTCAACAAAGAGAAAATAGGTACAGCTGGAAAGAAAATCACTACTGTAACTAAATTCGGTCAACCCATCTTGTAAAGTTGACCAGAAAAGGAGATAACTCGCCCAACCACAAGAAGACTCACCTAACAATAGAGACTTGACCAACAAGGAGGATATTTGGCCCTGAAATTGTAACTCGAACCCAACACACTAAAATCATCCTCCTTAACCCTAGAACTAGGTCTATAGGCAATGAAACTCGGCCCTAGGAAGAGAACTCAGCCTCTTAATGTCCAAACTCTTCCTGCATACAAGATAAATTGACCTCCCTATGCCCAACTCGTCTTCTCCAAGAATGACTCAGCCACACAAGAGAAATAGACCTCTTCCTGGAAGATATGATTTGCACGAAACCCCTCAATCTGTTGCAAAAGACAGATCAACTCCTCAACAGTAAACACAAATGGAAGACCTGGATGATCTTCCCTTCCAATGGCTAGGGTGGAATATTTCACCACTAAACCTGATTATCTAGGGTGGATCTTTCACCACCGAAACCAATCCAAACTAGAGTTTACTCCAAACCTCCAAAGGCTCCAAGTGCTCTGCAAGTCAAATCAAAATAACCATCAACATAATGAGAGGAAATGAGCTCCTATCTCTTCTTTATACCCCTTTCACATTTTTATCCTCAAGTGACCTTTTAATTCATCTTTAATATTTTCTCTAAAATCACTTTATTAATTCATTAGACTGTTTTTCTCCAAAAAGTGATTTATTTAACTTTACAAACATATTCGAGTACTGGAAGCCACTTTTCATCACCCCAACCTTTAGAGCTCTTTATCCTGGTTCCAACGAGCTATTAGACTAAGGTATCCTCTCCAGTAATTAGATTAAAATAACACCCTTAGTGAGATTAATTAAATTATGCTCAATAATACTCCCAAAATTACGGGAATAGTCGAAATGCTTTGTGTTATCGCACAATTTGTACTTGTCAAGCCCAAGGTAAGTGTACCAAATTGGTGTAACTACAAGATAACCCACCACTGGTGCCTTAGTAGGAAATCCCCATGTTTTAGGGGTGGAAGAAGTCTAGCCCAGGGGAGGCATCCCCGGTAACCTCAAGGGATCGGAAAGGTAAGTGAATGGCCAAACTAGGAGATCCCTCTCACTGGCTATCTAAGTCAAAAGGTCTATGTCTGTAAAATTGAGGCAAAGGAAGAATATTTGTGTACCTACCTGGAACATGAACAATACAACATATATATGGAAATTCCAAGTACCAAATGATAGAAAAACCTCAACAAACAATAGACAAATGAAAATATATGTTGGTTGATATGAAATTGCAGCAAATTAATAGTTTACAACAGCAATGGAGTTTCGTAACAGCCACAAGAAATATTGTTCATAATTTGCATGAAAAGATAGTGAAAAAACAACATTTATCCAATAGATTTAGTAGCACAAGCAATTTCTAAGTATGTTAGCTAGAAATTAAGTTAGTGTATGCAGAAAAATGAAGCAAGTTAGATGGTTGTAGAAAAGATTTTCTACAACAAGAAGTTAGTTAGTGATTTTAGCTATGATAGGGTTAGTAAAAGTTAGTAAAGACTTCAGAGAATAGAAAGCGAGAGTTGTTTGATCAATTCCTTCACAAGAGAGCAATGAAAATAGTGTATTTTAGGCTTATGGAGTCAATTACAGCAGCAATATAACTTGGAGAAATAAGAATGATAATAGTGTCTAAGGATAAATAAGATGAACTCTTGAGGTGTAG
>ML799517.1:37776-64145 GCA_009831015.1 Picea engelmannii | reverse complement strand
AATGAAATCATAATCAAGTCAAAATGCAGGAAAGTGTTCACCCCCAAATACCAGAAAAATGTTAGAATTAAAAAACCAAATCGAAAAAATAGACCAAGAATGTAAAAATGCCCAGCAATTACTCGAAAAAGCATTACAAAAAACTAACGAAGAGTTGAGAGAGGAAATAAATATCAGTAATGAGGCACTCAGACAAGAATTGAACCATAATCTCAAAGAAAAAATTTCAACGGAGGTTGGAATCAAATTACGAAAAGGCATGGATAGTCTAAAACAAGATCTTAAAGACAATATTTTTCAAGAACTCGGGGTTAACACACAATGAGGTTTGGGAAACTTTAAATGACAAATAAATGAATATTTGCAACAAAGTCTGGTTTTGATGACACAACATTAGGAATAAAATCTTAATGAGATTTTAAAATTAATAAAAGGCCAAGGGCACCAACAAGCCACCCAACCACAACCAAGTGACTCAAGCACCTCTAACACATCGGCACCACCTCCCTACAATTCAAATTCCCAACCTATATCACAACATCAACCCTTAATGATTTACCCTCCCAGAGCTAAAATTGAATTATCAAAATACAATGGAGGCGATAACCAGTGCGTGGCTTGGTTTAACAAAACTGAAGAATATTTCCATATATATAATATTACAACCAATGAAGAAAAGGTTAAATATGCGTCCATGTACCTCGAAGGCACTACATACAACTGGTACCTATGGTGGAAAGGAAGAATCCAGTAATACACTTGGAACTCCTTCAACAATGATTTTTTTTAAATATTCCAGGGAATTTTGGAGAAACAATATTTCTCAAAACTCACCAGGTTACAGCAAAAAGGCAACATAGACGAATTTACACACCAATGGGAAGCCCTTGCCACCTGCGTATTTGGATTATCTGATAATCAATTACTCTAGTATTACATAGGTGGTATCAAGCCACATATCCAAGACGAGTTAAAATTTCATGAGGTTACAACTGTTGAAATAGCAAGATGCAAGGAAAAAGCAGCAGAAGAAAAACTAGAAGTCCAATCAAGATTCAGCAATTTTTATTCAAGAAGGAACATACCCCAGAATGGAAACACAGAAACTGACAAATATATACCACCCAACCTACGAGAAGATAAAAAAATAAATTTGGATAATCAAAGAAAAATAGAAGGCAAATGTAAAAACTGTGGAGAAAAATGGGACCTAAGACACAGGTGTCACATAGAAGACAACTCAAAAAAATTATATACTTGTGAAGCAGAAAACAACGATGAATCGGATTCAGAAGAATCGGTAACTAAATAAATGGGAAACAGCCAAAATGAAGTGTCAAATATCATGGGTAACGACACACCAAGAATATCATTAGCAACCATCACAGGAATTATCCAACCACAAACTCTCAAATTAAAAGGACACATCAAAAAAGATAATGTCACAGTATTAATTGACACAGGAAGTACCCGCAATTTTCTCGACATCAATGTTCCAAGGAACCTCATATTATTTGTATATCTGGTCCCAGACATGAAGGTAATGGTTATAGATGGTAACAAAATCGAAAATGTAGGAAAATGCCATAAGGTGAAACTCCAAATTCAAGATTTCAATTTGGAATCTGAATTTTACACCATACTGGAGTAGACGTGGTTTTAGGAGTCCAATGGTTGCAAACTTTAGACACATACTCATTCAATCATCAAGAGAATTTCATCAAATTCAAATGGCAAGAGAAAACGTATAAATTATGTGGTTTTCAACCTCCCCAAACATAAGTTGTATCATCCCAACAGATGTAAAAGTTGATCCGGAAAGGAGCAACTGCCTATTTTATCCAATGCAACCAAATGGAAATACAAGAATCAGAACAGGACTTTAGAAACTCAGAAATCCAAGATCTAATTTGAAAACACAAGAAGGTATTTCAAGACCTCCCCATGGATTTACCACCACAAATAAGGATTGAACATATAATTGAAGTTAAAACATGATCAATTCCAGTCAAGGTTAGAACATACAGATACCCCCATCATCATAAAATAGAAATAGAAATATTAATTCAAGACTTGTTAAAATTTGGTATTATCACAAAAAGTAGAAGCCCATATGCAGCCCTGGTTGTCTTAGTACGAAAGAGAGATGTTTCCTTCAGATTATGCATAGATTATAGTGGGCTTAATAAGATAAAAATCAATAATAAATTCCCCATTCCTTTCATTGACGAAATGTTGGATGAACTTCAAGGAGCCATATTTTTTTCAAAACTTGATTTGAGATTAGGATATTACCAAATTAGAAAAATATTAGAAGATGTACCCAAGACCGCATTCTAGACTCACGAAGGACACTACGAATTCAAGGTGATGCCCTTTGGGATAACTAATGCCCCTGCTACCTTCCAAGAAGCTATGAATGAACTATTTCATCCACACCTAAGAAAATATTTCTTAGTCTTATTTAATGACATTCTAGTGTACAACAAAACATGGAGGGAACACATCAATCATCTGGTACAAGTATTATCTATTCTAGAAAAAAATCAATTCTATGCAAAAATGTCAAAATGTACATTTGGCAAGGAGGAAGCAGAGTATCTCGGTCACATTATATCCAAAAAGGGAGTCAAGGTAGATCCAAATAAAATCAAAGCATTCAAAGAATGGCCCAGGCCAAAGAGTATATCTAAGTTAAGAGGATTTTTAGGCTTGGTAGGATACTATCGAAGATTCATCAAAAACTATGCTCATCTAATTTCCCCCCTAACAAATCTCCTAAAGAAAAACTCCTTTCAATGGAATGAAGAATCTGAAAAATGTTTTGAAAATTTAAAGAAAATTGTGTCCACAACCCCCATGTTAGCTACACCTGACTTTTCGAAACCTTTCATAATCGAATGTGATGCCTCAAGTTTTGGGATCAAAACAGTCTTGATGCAATATGAACATCCAATAGCATTTGAAAGAATGAAACTAAAAAAAAAGAATGCTTGCAGTCTACATACAATAAGGAAATGATGGCAATCATCCATGCATTAACAAAATGGCGACAATATCTCTTGGGAAGCAAGTTCTTGATACGTATGGATCATAATAGGCTACAATATTTGTTACAGCAAAAAACATTGACTATTGAACAACAGATATGGTTAGAGAAAATTGTCACATTTGATATGGAGATATTACATAAAATAGGGAAAGATAACATAGTGGTCGATGCCCTCTCACGGAAAGATGAAGAAGCACAAGTTTGTGCAGTATCAATAGCAATTCTGAAATGGTTGAACGAAATCTGAATTGAATATGCCAAAAACACAAAGACATGATCCATAATCAATGATTTAACCCAATACCCCAAGTTTGAATGGAAGAATGGCATCTTATGGTATAAGGGAAAAACTTATTTGAATACCAATTCAAAATTTAAAACCAAGGTACTTCAAGAATCCCATGATTGTTCGGTCGTGGGTCACGTCATATTTTTCAAAACATATTATAATGCTCGTCAATCATTTTTTGTAAAGGGATCAGTACAGATATTCAAAAATATGTAGCAAAATGTGACCTTTGTCAAAGAAACAAGAGTGAAAATATATTAACACCTGGGGTACTCCATCCGTTACATATCCCTAACCAAAAATGGAAATACATTTCAATGGATTTCATTGAAGGATTACCCATATCAGAAGGAAAAGGTAAAATCTTAGTGATAGTAGACAGACTAACCAAGTATGCACATTTTATGGGAGTAAGAAAAAAAGACCCCGCAAAAAAAATAGTTGAAGTATAATGTAAAAACATTTATAAATTACATGGTTTTCCCAAGGCCATCGTCAGTGATAGAGATGTCAAGTTTAAAGGGAACTTTTGGAGGGAGTTTTGCAAACAAATTGGGACATCTCTTAATATGAGTTCATCTTACCATCCTCAAACATATGGCCAAACAAAAATTGTCAACAAATGATTAGAAAACTACCTTCTTTGCTTCGTCACTAATAAAAAAAATAAATGGCTTCAATGGTTTCACCTCGTTGAATGGTGGTATAACTCCACATATAACACATCGGCTAAAATGACACCATTTCAAGATCTTTATGGATATCAACCACCTTCTTGGAAAGAGTTATCAATAAATCAAACAAAATTTGCGTCAGTAAAAGATCATTTAGACGAAAGTCAAAAAGTTGTTCAAATACTCAAGGAAAACTTAGCAAACAATAAGAAATAGAATGAAGCAACAAGCTGACCAACACCGAACAGAAAGAGAATTCGAAGTTGGAGAATGGGTATTTGTAATACTTCAACCCTACAAACAGTTATCTCTTAAACACTAAGGAAAGAATAAATTGGCTCCGAAGTTTTATGGACCATATCAAATTAACAAAAAAATCAGTCATGTAGCTTATGGGTTGGAATTACCAAATAAAAGTCGTATCCACAATGTTTTTCACATATCGTGTCTAAAAAATGTTTTAGGGCATCACCACAAGGTGCAAACAATGCTCCCTATGTTGGATGAAGAAGGAATAATCATTTTAGAACCAGAAGCCATTATTGTCACTAGAGAAAAAAAGTTGTGATCTCACGTAATCAAGGAAGATCTTATTAAATGGAAAAACCTTCCAGAAGCAGATGCAGCATGGGAATCAGAACATTTTCGCCAGTTACACTCGTCGTTAACAGTGATTTGAGGACAAGTCAATTTTAAGGGGAAGGAAATGTTATGAACATAAAAATACACATAAATAAGATATTAATAAATATAATAATTAAATGATAATTAATAAATAATAATTAGTAATAATGAAAAGACATGGCTATTGGTTATGAGCACCCTTACGTGGGTACATAAGAAATCCCTCATTTCTCAATTGTAATCATCTTACTTTTATTCATTATTCAGTATACATATTATTTCAATTCTGTAGCTCCTGGTCTTTTCATAACACCGCCTAATCTAGACAAGGTTCTCTTGACAATTCAATAAGTGGAAAGAACTAGAGAGAGGAAGAAACACCTTATGTTCCTCTCCTAAGGTTTAAGCAAGTTGTAATGTCCCCATTTTGGGACATTATAACATTACAGAGTGTTATGCATACCAGAGTAGCCAGATAGGGGTGACAGAGAGTTTGGGAGATATTGAAGGGTTTTATTGGGCCTAACTTGCATCGTTCATCATCAGGATCCATTATGTACAGCTTGGATTTGGTTATGTTGCATTCCAATGATTTCCATAATTTTGAGTTATTATGGGTCATATATTAATTAAATTCACTAAGAAGGTCATAATGGGCATATTACTTGGAGAAACATCTTAGTGTAATAGCTCATCAGAATTCGGAGGAAGAGAATTACAGGATAAGATGATGAGAAGTGACTTTCAATGGCTGGAGAAGCCATAAGGATGGATAAATAACTTTTTAGAGGTAAAATGGTTAATTAATTAAGTGATTAAGTGATTTAATCAAGGAATAATAAAATAAATTAAAAAGTCACTTGGAGGGGAAAGGTCAACAATGAATTAGGGTTTCAGGAAGCTATAAAGGAAGGGTAAAGCAACCTAATTCGAGATTATGGTATGATTTGATGTTGAGATATTTGCAAAGGAGGAGGAAATTGACCCCCTTGTTGTTTTGTGGATTTCTAGAGGAAACCACCACCATTTATTGGTTTCGGTGTTGAGAGACACACCCTAGCCTATCGGAGATACCATCCAGGTATTTCACTGTGCATTACAGGTATCCAATTCAGTGATTGTGCAACTTAGCCAATGAGGGTGCAAGGGTTAGAGAGAGGTTTTGTGTGGTCACTTGAGACAGTTCGGTATTTTGTTAATTCCTTATGAACCATTAGAGAGTTATCTAGGGTGCACCTATTGAGACACCTATCATCAGTTTTCGATGGTGGAATCTCCCAGAAATAAGAAAATAGTCATTTAGGGTGCAACTCTTGAGGAAGTACATTTGGGGTTCTAGGGGATATTCTGGAGAAGATCCGAGGAGACCCTTCCGACCGATTACAAAGGAGGCCAGGACGATCGTTTCGAGTCATACAACATTATATTCCTCCAATGGAATCACTAGGGCACACTCCCACAGCCCAGGAGGTGAGCGAACCCCCAAGGGGTGACACCCGAAGCTTCAGAGGTCGGATATCCAGTCCGACAGACATCAGGATCAGCCTAGAGGCTAGGGAGCTTCTTTTGAAATAGTTTCCAGTCCATTCTGATGGGTATCTCCATCATGGAGAGTTTTCCAGATTCTGCAGCAGTTATCGTGAGCTTCTGGACTATTTTTTTTCGATTTATCTATGCATGCACAGACCATCCTTCATTCTTCTGATCACAGGTATTTCTTGTTAGTTGATTTGTATTCCAGTGACGATCCATGAGATCTAACTAATTATTAGTATATCTTCTTCCATCTTATTATTGTATTTCCTACTTTTTCCTCATTATATATATATATATATATATATATATATATATATATCAGTGAGTTGTGTTATCCTTCTTTCACATGCATTATCTTTATACTGCTAAAACACTTAATGAATGAAACACACATGTGAAAATCACCAAGCATGTTCACACGTTAACTCAAACGCATCCAGAAACCCCCAGAGTATCAGACTTCACTAAAAAAATTGTAGTTCAACAGTAGATATCCAGATCAGTTGGATCAGGGATATTTCAGTGGTATCAAAGCTGGTTTTCCTGCAAGCCTAATGGGAAAATGAATGAGGAGTTATTTCATATTGTTTCCACTAAATTTCAGTGAAGATAACTTGCACTTACACCTCCATATGTAGTAGTAGAGAGAAAATTCCAGATCATATATGGAGGAAAGAATGAGGAATATTCATAATATGCTTGCACAGGAGCAAAAACAGTTGTGGTAGGCTATAGCAAGCCTTCAAAACAATGCAGGGATTAATGGAGCTAGTGGTTCAAAGAGGCAACAAACAGGACAGAAAATACATGATGAGGAGTTTGCATATTGTTTGAGGGAGTATCAGAAGCTTGGTCTATTATTTCATGCAGACATGTCATTCAAGGATTTTTGCACCATCAAACATCCTGAGTGGCATGAACTCCAACTATCAGAGCACAAGAAGGGGAAGGTGCACATTGTTGAGGTACATTATGACAGTGAGGATGGGGAGGTGCATGAGAATGCAACCATAGATGCCTATTTAGAGCATTCATATGAGTCTAGTGACTCATGTTCATCTGAGGGACAGTTGGATGAACAGGATGATAGTGCATGCTCTTCATCTTCCCTACTAGGCAGTGTTGAGACTTCAACACTTCGGCATAGTGATGACACTTGTGAGGATTCATATGTGTGGGCACTTGGACGTGATGAGATTAGGTGGTTGGATGACCAACCTGTTTATGGGTCTTAAATCCCTTTATTCAACAACAGGAACCAAACCCGCCACTGAGGCCCAATTAGACTCTGTAGCGTTTGAGATGGAATGGTTCTCCAGATCTTGCGATCTGGCCAATTTATCGATGGGATTTGTGTTTTCTTGTGAAGGTTCTCCCTTCAAGTAGGACTTTTCTTTTCTGTATTTTCTCTTGAGTGGAACTGGTTTGAGAGACGCAAGCCAGCATAATCCAACTTGACAAGCAATGGGATTGAATTTCAACTACTGGGAAGGGGATGAGCTTGGGATAACCTGTTTCTCAAACATGCAGACAATAATTCTATACCAAAGGGCCTAGTAATAATACATTAACCAAATGAGCATCCAATTACTGCCTGAGAAAATAACTAATAGAAAGAAAAACACATATGTAACCAAGATCATGGCAAGCAAAATAATTCATCTACCATAACATTCATTACATAACAACACAACGATTTATCTTCATCATTAGAGCTAAGAACATCAAAACATTGCACCAGATAACTTGACAACAAAATCGATTGCTCTTACTCATTTACTGCATCATTCATGGAAAATGATAGGAAGTAATTCTTCTCCAACTCCAATCACATACATCTGATGAAAATATCTTGTCTTTGGTCCAGAAGGACTTCTCAATTCATAGTTGTCTCAAAATAATTATCAACAAACCGAAAAAAGAAATAGTTCTTACAACAACCATCGACCCCTAACTAATCAGTTGATGCCTTTATTTATAGCATAAAATTCAACCAAAATTAAAAGCTAAATATAGTTTAGACCAAACAAAAATCACCACGTGGCATGGTCATCCAACAGTTTCTTTGACAGTCCATCCGGGATATTTCTTGAAAAGGGTGACTTCTTTCATATTCAGGCCATCAGAGCTTCACAAGTTTGAGCCCATGGGACTCTTTGTTGTTCCATTAGGGCTACATATACTCCTCTGATATCTACTGCATGCATTTAGAAATTTACCAAACTAGCTTCTAGTAGTTACAACATAGTTCGAGCTTTGATCGGGAATTTCATGAATAGTTGTACTCATCCTAGCTTCGTATCGGCTATCTTCACACATTATTCAACCCACAGCAAGTCTCGTTCGATGGGTGTCTTGAATACGTTACTTGAGTCGATAATTGATCGGGGACGTCGCACTCGAAGAGCCTAGAAACCTTTATTGCACCGATGATTCAACTTCGGTGTTCTTTTCGAATCCTTCGGTGAAACCATAGGATGAAATTTGTTCAGTAATCGGGGAGGTTTCTTTCCTGTAATTAAGACGACGGAGTTTAGAGATTTCAAAGCAATTTGTGATAAGACGTAAATAAATTGAAAAGACTAATACGTACCTATGTAGCCCGCTAGTTTCATTCATTTAATACTTACTTGATCTCAGTTGCTCCTTCAAATGACTTGTGATGACCTGTCTGAAGTCGTCACTCCTTTGGTTAAAAGGAATTATGCCAGTGTATCATAGGGTGGAAAATCAAGTACAACATCATGAACGTTTTAAATAGTCATATTAATTATTCAACCTTTGGTGCCCAAAAGAGACGTCGAAGGTGAGTGTGCACATGTATAATTCTCAAAGGGTCGAACACCATAAAAGGAAATCTATTAAATGCTTCGAGAATCCATATTATCAAGCGTGTAAAACATCATTAGTCGAATAACAGAGGTCTAGGGCAAGGTCGGGAGGATCGTACCGGACAATACCTAGAACTCTGTTTGGCGACGTTTACATGCTCTAGATTGCATCCATTGAATAGTTGTGGTACGTCGAGTCTTTAATCACCATGTCATGGGGCGTGAGTGTTTTATTGGCACGCTCTGTTTCACTCCTCTATTTTTCTATAAATTCAGGGAGTTCTGGGGAAAAACTTATGCTCATGTCGAGCTTACATTCTCTGGAGTTTTGGTATAGCGAATCCATCTTGGTGGAGTCTTGTGTAGATGTTCCCCGGGCTCTGTGGACGCCCGAGTCGTCACACGGTTGCATAATGGGATCCCCATCCAATAGGGGGCAAGGTCTGCAAAGTAGTCGGAGTGCCAGGTCCGAGCCCCAGTGTGCCTGGGATTCTTTTTTGTTAGCCTCCCATGTTCTTGAAAGTGAAACAAGGGGTGCAGGTCTTGTCATGGAGGCGGTGTCAGCATCTCCTGCAAAGCTTGGGGTGAAAAAGGATATGCCTAACAGAGGTATGACAGGAACCGTGTTTCCTCAGGAGCCGAAACCGTGGGGAAGAGGGAGGCCCAAAAAGGGTACGAAAAAAGGGGAGGAGGATCGCCTCCTAGCTAATCTAGGCATACGTTCAATCGCTGAGGAGCCCATGACGTTTACCCACTGGTCAGTGACAGTTGGGACTACCAGTACGAAAGGTCGGAGGGGTACCAAAAAATGCCAAGAATCATGCAATTTCACTACTTCAAATGCAAGGATGTCCCCAAAATTAATGCAAAGCAAGAAAATTAAAACTTTGTTTCAAAGATAGCTAAAAGCAATAGAAAATATATATAAAACAAAGGAACCCAAAAAAAATTTATCTTTTAACATGAATAATTCAATAAAAGAAAAAGAAGTTCTTTCACCAAACAATTCTAAAGAAAAAACAATGCTCTGTAATTGAAAGACACTCAAAGCAAGAGACCAAATCTTTCAAAAGAAAACAAAGAAAAGAATAAGGAAAATATGGTTGAAAGCAGATTCAGATCTGTCAAGCATACTGTAAACAGATCATAATCAAACCCAAAAATTCACCCCAAAACCAAATCCAAGGTTTGGGTAAGGAAAAGACCATCAAAAATCAAAATTTTCACAATTCCCGCAGGCTGTAGACTAACATAGTGCGGAAATCACTGATTTTCGCAGTCTATATATGGGAAGGGTGCAGAGTTTCCTCACTAGTATTAAATAGGTAGGGTGTAGAAATCCCAATTCATCGCACTGTCCCTCAAAGCAAGGTGCAGAAATCAAACAAAAATGGAAAAAATTAAAAATTGAGAAGGTTTTCCAGTGAATTTTAACAGTCAGAGAGTCAAGTTGGATCTCCCAGTGACTCAGAAAATAGAAATCAAAGAAAGAAAGCAAGGAAAACTAGGAAAACAATCTGTTCCCCAGTGGAGTCGCCAATTTTGTTGTTGGATAAATCGATAAATGTGGACATAAACTAATCTCCCTAGATCCACCTAGATCTAGAACAAAACAAGATAGGACATGATGCTTTCCCTAAGTTGCAATCATTGAATTTACTATCGAAGAAGGAATGGATGACATACCTTAATATATCACTTCCTTATATCTTTGTTGTTCCTGCTTCACTCCGGTGCTCTTGTGAAATCAAATCTACAATGACACAAACCAACTAAAGTGAAACCAACAATAATAGATTCAATGAAAACCTAAACATGTGATCAAGGAGTCATGTAATAAAATGCTAATGATTTTATGTGAAAGAAACATGCCACTGTATTATATTAAATAATAGGAAGAGAGATTACAACCGGATTCCTTGATGTCGTAAGGTTCCTTCCAATAGTTCCTTACTTCCCACAGACTTCTTGCTCCAATGGATTTTGAGGCTGTGTATCTAATAGCTACTCACAATCTATCTTGACAAAGCAAATCTCAAAGCCAACATAAATTTCCCAAGCTCCATCCAACTCAAACAAGCTAACTTTCCCCATGAGAGCTCCTCTCCTTTTATAAGTTGAAGAGGATAAGGTGAGGAGGTTAGGATGATCCCACTAAATCATGAAAGTGAGTAAGATCCAAACCATTCAGAAGCCACCTCACCATGGAAGCTTCTCCTTCTAGAAGCATCGAGAAGACGCTCATTTTTCCCATGTACGAAGGTCGTCGCACCCTAGCTATAGTGCAGCCTGCGGAAACTACACGACCTAGCTATAGTGCAACCTACGGAAATCAGGCATTTCCGCACCATATGTATAGAGAAACCTGCAAAAATCCTCCTTAATAGGGTTTTTACAAAGGAAAATCCAATTTCTTCTCTTAGGCAAAGTTCTTCTCCCTTCTTTCTTCAGAAATTCATGCCACTGACCCCTCTCAAGGAAACAGATAGGTTTACATCATTAACGGTCATAGTGGTGATGAAAATAATGTGTAACAGTCACGGGGCGTGAGTATTTTATTGGCCCACTCTATTTCGCTCCTCTATTTTTCTATAAATTTGGGGAGTTCTAGGGAAAAACTTACGCTCATGCCAAGCTTACATTCTCTGGAGTTATGGTATAGCGAATTCATCTTGGTGAAGTCTTATGTAGATGTTCCCCGTTCTCTGTGGATGCCCAAGTTGTCATGCTATTACATAATGGGATCCCCGTCCAATAGGGGGCAGGGTCTGCGGAGTAGTCGGAGTGCCAAGTCCGAGCCCCAGCGTGCCTAGGATTCATTTTTGTTAGCCTCCCATATTCTTGAAAGTCCAACAAGGGGTGCAGGTCTTGGCATGGAGGTGGTGTCAGCATCTCCTGCGAAAATCGGGGTGAAAAAGGATATGTCTAATAGAGGTATGACGAGAATCGTGTTTCCTCAGAATTCAAAACCGCGGGGAAGAGGGAGGCCCAAAAAGGGTATGAAAAAAGGGGAGGAGGACCGCCTCTCAGTTGAGCTAGGCATACGTTCAGTCGTTGAATAGCCCATGAAGTTTACCCATTGGTTGGTGCCAGTTGGGACTACCAGTAGGGAAGGTCGGAGGGGAAAAGGAGGTGAAAGAGAATTGGGTTCTCCCAACGAGATTTCTACTCGGTGGTTAGAACAGGATAAACTGATGATAGCCGAACTCTACCAAGAGACCAGAGAGTTGTGGCGTCAGTTAGCAGCGAAAGATCAGGAGATATTGTCGTCGTCGGGTCACGCAGGAAGCACGGTTTGGCTACAGAGGCAGCTTCAGGAAGCACAAGATACAATTGTGCAACTGCACGAGGTGCAGCAGACGGCGGGAGAGAAGAACACAGTGCAAGGCGTGATTAGTAACCCAGGGAAAGGCATAGTGGGTGATCTTGTGCCTTGCACTTCTCCTGAGTGATGTTTGGAAAAAATATCCTTTTTCTCTTCTGTTGGAAAGAAATTCGTCTTTTTACTGCCACCGGGTTGGTTGGTCATGGTGTTGACGTGGCTTAGTTGTATGTGATGCAGATTTGGCAGGACCCCTTTAATACTAAGTATCGAGAGTAATTTGAATGTATTATGCATTCTTATGGATGCAAAGGGGAAAATTAATTGTGTTTTCTCATCATAAATCATTAGGTTGGACAAATTATTAGATCTTGTAATCATTATTGTGGAACTGTGGGTTTGTTGATATGTTTCCTTTTGTAAAATTTCTGGTATCAATTGATGCTTACATGGCGTTATTGACCCCAGGTCATTAGAAACATTTAGCTATAAAAGGAATTCATTGATAAATAAGGATCTTACTTGGGACCTCGCTCACGTCGAAAATACTAAAACTAGATACTCTGGGTGCCGACATCAAGTGGTATTGGAAAAAGGTAAATTTTTTCTTCACGGGTTAATACATTATAATGTTTTCGACTCCTAAAATATATCGGGGGTCGAAGGTCGGCGATGTTGCTCCTTACTTTGGCGCGTTTCTCACTATTACCTTTTTTCTTCTGCCGAAACTGAATGGATCGGCCTTCGGCAAAATCCTTTTTGAGGTTATTCATGGGAAAGAAACGCTTTCATCGACCGATGCCGATGAAGGTCGGTACTTGGCTACTTTGACTTTCCAAACGATTTCCACCACCTTTATCTTTCTTCGATGTCGAATTTATCAAGTGAGTCGGGGAAACTCTAGGTCGTCGATTCGTGCAGATAGTCGACGAAGAAGATTGAGTGGTACCCAAAAAAGAAGATTTTCATAGATTTTTTAGGGTGTGTTGAGTGCTCAACAAATGGAAATTCACTAGGCAAATGCAAAATATCTAATTCCTCTTTTCTCCCGCACACAATTTATTCATATCTACATATATTACAATATATTTATTTATTATTATTATTATTATTATTTTTATTTTATTATTATTATTCAATGAAAGTATCATTTTAGGGCTTGGCCATTTACTGGGAAGGCGTCAAGTTCCCCCCTTAGGTTTTGCAATCGATAGGTACCTGCCCCGATTCTCTCGGCTACTTGGAAGGGTCCAAGCCATAGGCTTTGAAACTTAGAGTGTTTTCCCTAGGTTCATTTTCTTTGTCCCACTTAAGCACTAAGTCTCCTATCTCGAAGATATTTTCTTTAGCCTTATGCTTATCAACCCATCGTTTCGCTATCTGTTGGTGAGCCAGGAATTTTGACTCAGCCTTTTCTCTCTCCTCATCCAACATGAGTAGAGTGTCGATTCTCCATTTCATGGCCGAAGAGGGTTCTTCATGGGAGTCTTGGGCCAATTGAAGAGATGGCAGACAGAGCATGTTCAGGAGGATAGCTTCTTTCCTGTAGACTAAGAAGTATGGGGAATTTCCTATGTCTTATTTGGGTGTGACCCTATCGGCCCATAGGGCATTTTGAAGTTGATTATGCCAATTTATTTGGTTATCTCTAATCATCGTTTTTAGTATCCTTAGCAGGTTTTTATTAGTCGATCCTGCCACACCGTTTCCCTGCGGGTAGTAATTCACAGAGTACTTGATTATAATTCCTTTATCCAGAAAAACTCAGTCAATAAGGTAGAAGAAAAGTAGGTTTCATTATCAAAGACCATAACAGAGGGGACGCCAAACCTTGTGATCAGTTGTTGTTCTATAAATTGGATTACTACCTTCTCATTTACATGAGTCACAAGAATGGCCTCTAACCATCTGGTGAAATAGTCGGTAGCAGTAAGAATGTACTTGTGGAGTTTTGAAGAACTAGGAGTAATTTATCCTATGATATCCAACCCCCACTACTCAACAGGCCTGGAGACAGTCACAGGCTGAAGTGGGATTGCTGCCTTTTTCTCCTTTCCGGCACTTAATTGGAAAGTCTTATAGTTCCTAGCATGGGTATGAGCGTCTTTAAACAAGGTGGGCCAGTAATAGTCGGATCTCAGAATATTATGGGTGGTAGTGTTCCCTGCAAAGTGTCCTCCAACAGGACTATCATGGAGTTCCATCAGCACCTTGTCAGTGTCTTCTCGTTCAAGACATCTCAATAATACCCCATCATAGTTGATCCGGAAGAGTACCGAATTTATAAGACAATACTGTGCAGATTTCAATCTTAGGGCTCTCCTTTCCTTAGGTTTGACGTTCTCGGGACAAGCCCCATGATGAAAAAGGTAATTCAAATCCTTGTACCAGGAGTCTTGTCTTGGGGAGATGTATGCTATTTTGTCACACCATAGTGCCATTTCGTTTTCCCACCCGGAATCCTCATTTTCTTGATCCTGGGCTTCGGTTGCGAGCTTACACAGACCTTGTCCTTTTACTAGCTTGGTAGGTTTTATATCTAGATCAAATTCCTGGACTACTTCCATCCAGTTCCCCCTTCTTTCCCCCATTTCTTGTTGGGTAAACAGGGATCAGACCGCAAGGTGCAGCACAATCACCTTAGCGTGATTTTAAGAATGTAGGACCTAAAATGTTTTACTGCATTATAAACTGCATAGGCTTGTTTATCTATGGCAGGATAATTGAGCTCAGCTCCTTAAATATTAGTACTCATAAAGGACACTGGGGATTCCTTGTTGTCATCATCTTTCTGGGTCCAAACTGTCTCTAGCAATTGGTCGGAAGCGAAAGTATAAAGGGAAAAGTCTCTTTTAAAATTGGGACTTCGCAACACTGAAGCCCAGGATATGGTAACTTTTATATTATTGAAAGCATATTTTTGCTCATCATCGCACTTGAAATCGGAATCCTTGTGAATCATCTTTTGTAAGGGTTTGATAATTTCGGCGAAATCGGGGGTGAATTTCCTCACAAAGTTGATTTGCCTGAAAAAGGACTGCATGCCTTTCTTGTTATTGGGTAGAAGGAGTTGAGATATGGCCTTAATTCATTTTGGATCTATGTGGATACCTTCTTGAGATATAATATGACCTAACATCTTACCTTCCTCGACATCGAAGATGGTTTTCTTAGGATTTGGCGATATACCGTATTTTCGGCACCTTTCAAAAATCTAAGTTAAGTGTTGGATGTGTTCTTCCCTATTCTTCGAATACACTGTTATGTCATCTAAATATACTACCACACACTTATTGATAAGCCCCTGAAAATCCATGTCCATGGCCCTTTGGAAGGTTGTTCCTACATTGATTAACCCAAAAGGCATCCTTTATAAGCGAAGGTTCCCCATTTGGTTCAGAAGGTGGTTTTTTAACGGTCTTCCTCTGAAACCAACACTTGGTTGTAGCCTGAGAAATTGTCTAGTAAGGAAAAAATCTCTAAGCCCGACACAGTCTACAGGAGTTTCTCCATCGGCAGGACCGGATAATTGTCCTTTTCTGAAGCTCTATTGAGATTCTGAAAATCTACACAAAGTCGGATTTCTCCCGATTTTTTCCGTACCGGAACAAGATTTTCCACCCAGGAAGAATGACTAACCTGAAAAATTATCCTCGTGTCTAAAAGCTTCCTTAATTTCCGATACATGAGAGGCTCTAGGGACGGGTGATACTTCCGGAGCTTTTGTTGGAAAGGTTTCATTTCAGGTTTCAACGGGATGGTGTGTTGAATAATGTGGGTATCGTACGTTCTCAAATCCTTGTAGGACCATGCGAAGACATCCTGGTATTGTCTGAATAATTTTAGGTAGGCTTTCCTCTCTTCCTTAGACATAGTTTTGCCAAGATTAACATTCTTCGGATTCTCTGGAATCCCAAGATTCACAGTTTCATGGAGGGGGAAAGAGCTACCAGTATTCGCATTTTTGGGTCCTTTAAAACGATCCTTTAGATCAAATGAATTTTCTAGATTAGCTACTCCCTTTGGGATTGTGTGAGCCTTCATCTTTCCAACATCTTGTTCTATTTGGGGATTAGTTCCATTTTTTTTCTCTCAGAACTCTTCATCATCTATGGCTAGGTCTTTGAAATTGTCTTGGTTGGTCAAGAAGTTTAGGATTTGCTCATCACCTTCAAAGACTTTCCAATTGGAAATATTGTTCAGCACCGACGGTTTGTAGAGCAGATCTACAGTGAATCGGTAGGATTCGTAATCTTCTAGATGTGATAGTCGAGACGTGGATGTGGCCAAGGAGTCGGCAAGAACGTTCTTTTCTCTCGGGATTGCGGTAACACTGAAAGCGTCAAAACGCTCTATTAGCCTATGCACCTCCTGCTGGTAGTTCTTAAGATGAGGCGAATTACAATGAATAGTATTCCTCACTTGTCTAATAATGATCTCAGAATCCCCTAAAACCTTCAATTCCTTGACACCCAGATCTATGGCCTTCTTTAATCCTTGCACTAGGGCTTCATACTCGACAGTGTTGTTGGTACATTCAAATTCTAGCCTACAGGATAGGAAATAACGTCGTCCTTTAGGATTGATAAGGATGCACCCTGCTCCTGACCCTTCTTATGATTTAGATCCATCAAAGTAGAGGGTCCAAATATGTGGAAGGTAATCTCCCTTTCTTCATTCTATATTGATTTCTTGCTTACCAATCTCTTGTCCCGTAAGCTCAATCGCAGGATTTTGGAAAAAGAGAGTGTTCTCTATCGGCGTCGGCAGTTCCTCTTGAAATATTATTCTAGATTTTTGGGTAAGAGGAAAAACAGACATTAGAGGAGAAAATTCCCTGAAGTTGGAATCGCAGGAGTAATTGCCCAATACCAGGAAATCGATAGACGTGGGTTCGTTCAGGGTTTCTAGGTCGGTGATCGTATGCTTCAGATATCTTTCTCTGTCGATTTTGATCATGCTCTGTATCCCTTTAGTGGTAACCAAAGGTGTGCCCAGTCCATACTAAAATACCCATTCATCTTCTCAGACCAGTCAAAACTGAACAGTGGTCCATATGCCTCTGGGATATCTACTACAATGATGTCAATTATTTGCACGAAATTAGGATGTGTCGTTATCCTGATCATTACATCTTTGAGTTCTCCCATAACTTTGACTTGGGTTTTGTCCAGTTGTATGACATGCTTATCACTTTTGAGAGGGACAACACCCAGTTTATTACAAACGTCCAAGGGAATTACATTAGAGGACGCTCCAGAATCTACCAAGCAATTGTGAATATTCCTATTAAAAACTTCGAACGTTAAAAGGAAAGGTGGTACAAAAGGCTTCTCCTTCTTGCCTTCTGAGTAGGTATTTATGGTTGGATTGCTTGCCAAATTTGTCGAGGATAGATCCTTCTTCTGGTCGTTGCCTGTAGTCGGGTCTTCTACCGAGCTCTGAGCTTGCAACAGAAAGTCTTTCTGCTGAGGAATCCTACATATATCCATAACCGATATATTAGCCTTCATCTTTTTCAAATATTCGACTACGTTGTAATCCAGGTTGGGAAATTCCTTGGTATGGATTCTTATAGGCTTTTCTCCATGAGAGAAAGGTATTTTCGAGCGATCAGTAGTTAACTTACTTTGCGGGGCCCGGGCGACGTCGGCATTTTTTGAGTTGGGTTGAACTTTACTACACGTTTGCACTACTGAAAATTTTGTGGGTTGTTCTCGATACCCAAACAAATCATACAAAGACTTGATCACATCGGGATCCCATATCAACATGGTTGTGTCTCGTGGTGGGTCAGCTTCTTCCTGATCGGCAATATTAATGGTCGAACTGCTTGACTGTTTGGTCAATGAGACTTCGTCCAGAAAATGATTGGCCATTAAATTCATGGCGTGGACCCATTGAGGGCATTCTCTTTCAGAGTGGTTCTCCTGGTGATAGGTACAGAAATAATCAAACGTAATGTTCCCTAGGTCAATGTTTAGGTTGGCTGGGGGAGGCTCAATTTCTTTGAAAGGATGGTTTCTTTTAAAGAAAGGCTTAGGGTCTTTGTCCTTGGTTTCCTTCCCCTGCGCTTCTTTTCATGTCTATAATATCATTTGATAGTTTCTTGACCATGCGCTGCAGATTTTCTATATCTCCATTACCTTTATTGTGAGTTTGTTTAGCCGGTTTCCTTGGTAGTCTAGTCAAAAGGAGTCCTCTCCTAGGAGGGGATTGACTTTCTTTTCTTACTAGAGAGGCTTGGCCTTCTTTACATCATTTCATCTGAAATTCTATCATCCTAGCCTCTTCAAAATTCTCCACGAGGGTTTTCTTTGTGGCTCTTTTAACGAACATGGAAATAGAAGCCGGAAGCGCATTGGCATAAACCTCATTTTGAAATTATTGAGTGGGTTTCGCCACAGGCTGGAACTTGTTTAATATGGTCGTGAATCTTTGATTGAAATATTTGACCCTTTCTTTTGGGGTCATGGTGTTTGCGAACAACTCAACCATCAGGGCTCCTGTAGTAGTTTCTTTCGCAAATTTGTCTAGAAAATCCTTTTGGAATTTAGTCCAGCTAGTTATAGATCCTACTGGCAAATTAAAATACCACGTGGAAGCAGAGTTTTCAAATGTGTAGGGAAAAATTCTACATACTACGTCTTCATGTTGAATGTTCACAAGTCTAATCGCAAGTATGAATTTCTTGATATGATCTTCAGGCAAGCCTGAAGTTTCAGGGTTGTACTTGGGGAGCAACTTTTCCGGGTGTCGGGGAAGATTGTGTACTCGTCCAGGGATGGCCATGGCGTCTTCGGCCAACCAAGGCTAGTTGTATTGAAGTGGAACTTCTCTTTCCTCCTCATGACTATTCTTCCCTTCCATACCTTCGAAGTCGGATTCAATCTCTTCTTCTTCCAAAAATTCATCAGGCTCAGGGATGTTGTCAGATGGAATTTCGAGGATGAGATCAAGAGGTTCTTGGATTTGGGTAATCGTGAAGTCTATTAAGTCTTCGACGGAGTGTAAGAAAACTTCATCGGGTGTGCTAACCATCGGTCTGCTTTGTTGTTTTCTCCAAGGGAGGATGGGATTTAAGGACAACACACTAATTTGTCGGGCGTAGGCTCTAGTGATTCTCCTGAATTGATTCATTTCCTTGTGAGGGAGGGCGTAGGCTCTGGTGATTCTCCTTAATTGATTCACTTCCTCATGAGGGAGGCCGTAGGGTATTTCAGGTTGAAAAGGTTCTTCCTCGGAATTGGGTGAGTTACCCGTTTCAAGAGTACTCAGTAAGTGTGGGTTGTCTATTGGATGACTAGCCATGCATGTGGATTGTTACAAATTTGTAGGTTGTTCGAAATGTTATATAAGTTATATATTTAGCCATTCATTCTTAGGCCCTCCTTCTAGCACCAATTATGTTGATGGGTCTTAAATCCCTTGATTCAATAGCAGAAACCAAACCTGCCACCGAGGCCCACTTAGACTCTACAGCGTTTGAGATGGAATGGTTCTCCAGATCTTGTGATATGGCCAATTTATCGATGGGCTTTGTATTTTCTTTTGAAGGTTCTCCCTTTAGGTAGGACTGTTCTTTTCTGTATTTTCTCTTGAGTGGAGCTGGTTTGAGAGACGCAAGCCAGCATAAGCCAACTTGACAAGCAATGGGATTGAATTTCAACTACTGGGAAGGGGATGAGCTTGGGATAACCCACTGCTCAAACATGCAGACAGTAATTCTATACCAAATGGCCTAGTAATAATGCATTAACCAAATGAGCATCCAATTACTGCCTGAGAATCTAACTAACAGAAAGAAAAACACATATATAACCAAGATCATGGCAAGCAAAATAATTCATCTACCATAACATTCATTACATAACAACACAATGATTTATCTTCATCATTACAGAAAAGAACATCAAAACATTGCACTAGATAACTTGACAACAGAATCGATTGCTCTTACTCATTTACTGCATCATTTGTGGAACAGGATAGGAAGTAATTCTTCTCCAACTCCAATCACATACATCTGATGAAAATATCTTGTCTTTGGTCCAGAAGGACTTCTCAATTCATAGCAGTCTCAAAATAATTATCAACAAACCAAAAAAAGAAATAGTTCTTACAACAACCATCGACCCCTGACTAATCGGTCGATGCCTTTATTTATAGCATAAAATTCAACCAAAATTAACGGCTAAATACAGTTCTGACCAAACATAAATCACCACATGGCGTGGTCATCCAATAGTTTCTTTAACAGTCCATCTAGGATATTTCTTGAAAAGGGTGACTTCTTTCATATTCAAGCCAACATATCTTCGCAGGTTTGAGCCGATGGGACTCTGTGTTGTTCCATTAGGGCTAGGTATACTCCTCTGATATCTATTGCATGCGTTTGGAACTTTACCAAACTAGATTTTAGTAGTTACAATATAGTTTGATCTTTGATTGGGTATTTCGCGAACAGTTGTACTCGTCCTAGCTTTGTATCGGCTATCTTCGCACATTCTTCAGCCCACAGCAAGTCTCGCTCAGTGGGTGTCTTGAACACGTTACTTGAGTCGATAACTGATCGGGGACGCCGCACTCGGAGAGCCCAGAAACCATTATTGCACTGATGATTCAGCTTCAGTGTTCTTTTCGAATCCTTCGGCGAAACCATAGGATGAACTTTGTTCAGTAATAGGGGAGGCTTCTTTCCTGAAATTAAGACGACGGAGTTTAGCGATTTCAAATCAATTTGTGATAAGATGTAAATAAATTGAAAAGACTAATATGTACCTATGTAACCCGCTAGTTTCAGTCATTTAATACTTACTTGATCTCAGTCGCTCCTTCGAATGACTTGTGATGACCTGGCGGAAGTCATCGCTCCTTTGGTTAAAAGGAATTATGTCAGCATATCATGGGGTGGAAAATCAAGTACAACATCATGAATGTTTTAAATAGTAATATTAATTATTCGACCTTTGGTGCCCAAAAGAGACGTCGAAGGCGAGTGTGCGCGTGTATACTTCTCAAAGGGTTAGACACCATAAAAGGAAATATGTTACATGCTTCCAAAATCTATATTATCAAGCATGTAAAACATCATTAGTCGAATATCGGAGGTCTGGGGCAAGGTCGGGAGGATCGTACCAGACGTTACTTGTAACTCTGTTTGGCGGCGTTTACATGCTCTGGATTGCATCCACCGAATAGTTGTGGTGCATCGAGTCTTTAATCACCATGTCGCGGGGCATGAGTGTTTTACTGGCATGCTCTATTTCGGTCCTCTGTTTTTCTATAAATTCAGGGAGTTCTGGGGAAAAACTTACGCTCATGCCAAGCTTACATTCTCTAGAGTTCTGGTATAGAAAATTCGTCTTGGTGAAGTCCTCTGTAGATGTTCCTCATGCTCTGCAGACGCTCGAGTCATCATGTTGTTGCATAATAGGATCCCCGTCCAACAGGGGGTGGGGTCTGCGGAGTAGTCGGAGTGCCAGGTCCGAGCCCCAGTGTGTCTGGGATTCTTTTTTTTTAGCCTCCCATGTTCTTGAAAGTCCAACAAGGGGTGTAGGTCTTGGCATGGAGGTGGTGTCATCATCTCCTACGAATCTCAGGGTGAAAAAGGATATGTCTAACAGAGTTATGACGGGAACTGTGTTTTCTCAGGAGCCGAAACTGCGGGGAAGAGGGAGGCCCAAAAAGGGTACAAAAAAAAGAGAGAAGGACTGCCTCCCAGCTGAGCTAGGAATATGTTCAGTTGTTGAGGATCCCATGAGGTTTACCCACTAGTCAGTGCTAGTTGGGACTACCAGTAGGGAAGGTCGGAGGGGAAAAGGAGGTGAAAGAGCATCGGGTTCTCCTGATGAGAGTTATGCTCAGCGGTTAGAACGGGCTAAACTGATAATAGCCTAACTCTACCAAGAGAACAGAGAGTTGCGGCATCAGTTAGCATCAAAAGATCAGGAGATACCATCATCACTGGGTCATGTAGGAAGCATGGTTTGGCTGCAGAGGCAGCTTCGGGAAGCACAAGATACAATTATGCAACTACACGAGGTGCAGTAGACTGTGGGAGAGAAGAACATAGTGCAAGGCATGAGTAGTAACCCAGGGAAAGGCATAGTGGGTGATCTTGTGCCTTGCACTTCTCCTGAGTGATGTTTGGACAAAATCTTCTTTTTCTCTTCTATTGTAAAGAAATTCATCTTTTTACTGCCACTGGGCCGGTTGGTCGTGGTGTTGACATGGCTTAGTTGTATGTGATGCAGATTTGGCGGGACCCCTTTAATACTAAGTATCGAGAGTAATTTGAATGTATTATTCTTTCTAATGGATGAAAAGGGGAAAATTAACTGTGTTTTCTCATCATAAATCATTAGGTTGCACAAATTATTAGATCTTGTAATCGTTATTGTGGCACGGTGGGTTTGTTGATATATTTCCTTTTGTAAAAATTATGGTATCAATTGATGCTTACGTGGCATTATTGACCCTGGTTCATTAGAAACATTTAGCTATAAAAGGCATTCATTGATAAATAAGGATCTTACTTGGGACCTCACTCGCATCAAAAATACTAAAACTAGATACTTCGGGTGTCGACATCGGGTGGTATTGGAAAAAGGTAAAGTTTTTCTTCATAGGTTAACACATTATAATGTTTTCGACACCTAAAATATATCGGGGGTCATAGGTCAGCGATGTTGCTCCTTACTTTGGCGTAGTCCTCACTATTACCTTTTTTCTTCTGCCGAAACCGAATGGATCATCCTTTGGCGAAATCCTTTCTGAGGTTGTTCGTGGGAAAGAAATGCTTTCATCATCCGATGCCGATGAAGGTCGGTACTTGGCTACTTTGAATTTCCAAATGATTTCCACCACCTTTATCTTTCGTCGATGCCGAATTTCTCAAGTGAGTCGGGGAAACTCTGGGTCGTTGATTCGTGTAGACAATCGATGAAGAAGATTGAGTGGTACCCAAAAAAGAAGATGTTCATAGATTTTTTAGGGTGTGTTGAGTGCTCAACACAACCCTTGGGTATAGACATGGATTCTAGGAAGTCATGTATGGAGGATGATGAGATTTATATGATGACAGTGACACATCCTTTATCTTCTCAGACACCTATGATAGCCACGACACATGAGGATATCAGTGGCATTCATGATATGGTGGATGAGCCTTGTGTGAGGATTGTACACCATGGACATATGGATATGAAGACACAGGAGGAGAGATGTGACTTGGAGATAGTTGACCTTACACATACCTACCAGTATGGGGAGAGGGAGTCACCTCTTTTGGAGATTCCATTGTTAGATCAGATTGTGGAGACTGACAGTCTGATAGGATACTCACTTCCAGGACTAGTCCACATTGATGAGGGTGCACTCTACATGGGTCGAGATGAACATATCTCATGTCTAGACACATTCGTATGGGATCCAAGTGCATATGAAATTAGTAGAGTTGATGCAAGAGCATCACTCCACCTCAAAAACGTGCCAACATTCCAGCACATATGTGCGCATTCAAGGAGGCGAGAGGCGTCAGCCCTATCATTTTGCCCCAAATTTAAAATTTCAAATGGTATCTTAATGCAATTAAATCTTGTAAGGCTTGACCAGAGCCGATTTATTTCATGTGTATAGGTAGGAGATAAGGTTGCCTTTAATGGTTGACAGATTGATGGCTCTAGATTCAATTCAGACTAGATAGCCATTAAAGAAACTTCAATGTAATTAATGAGAGTTAGGTAGCTTTGAGGGAAAGGATCGAGGAGACCCTCTTTTGTAAAAGGATATTTGTATCAGATTCATAAGGAAGTTAAAGGTGAGGAGAGTAGGGAGAGAAGAGAGTCGAGACTCAGTTGCAGTCTGAGCTCAAGCATTGTAATTAGTATTCTGATATTAATACAAAAGAACAGATTTCTTTGTTTATCGATTCCTGTGTGGTGATTGTCTATGAATGTAATTTTTTGTTTATCTGTGCATATGTTGTAGATGTATGATAAGTTCCATATACAGCATGAAGATAGATTCCACTATCTGTTTAAGATTTTTTGAGTTGTTTTGGGTTTTTTAGGCTATGCAAGGAGTGCACAGTAGATTATTGAAACTGTGTAGCCAGTGCAAAGAGTGTGCATCTAAACTCTTTAAAGTCGAAGAAGAATGTGCTAGGAGGGCACACCAAAACATTCACAATCTCAAGAGGAGCCTCAAGGTTACTAAACACCTTGGAGGAGAGACTATGCAGAGGAGACACAAAGAGAGAAGGAATTGTTGAAGATTTTGTAGAGCTCTGCCAGGTGGGAATTGAGCAGGTGCAAGTGTGCACAGGTGAACTCTATTTCGAGTTCTGAGAAGAGGAGTGTCAAGGAGAATACACTCATAGAGTTACTAAACACTCTGTAGGCTTAGCAAAGAGTGCTTGAGCAGAAGTTGCCAAGAGGGCACAGATATCCCTTCGAGAAACAGAAGGGGCAGAGACCTTTGAGGTCCGAGCAGTTGAAGCTCAAGGTGAGACAAAGTTGTTGAACACTATGAAGGAAGACCTGTACAAGGAGTGCACTAGGCCAAAACTCAGATGAAGTGTTGAAATAAAACCATCTGAAGGCCAGTCAAGCACAAGGAGTGCATAATACGTAAAGTAGTTTCACTTTACAATCTCAAGAGGAAGAGTGTGGGTTTTCCAGGAGGGCACTAGAAATTCATTTTGAAGGATGTAGAAGAGTCGAGACCCTTAGGAGACTGAGAAAGTTGAAAGCTCAGAAGGAGTAGGGAAAATTTTCACACAGAGGAAAGTGTGTGCTAGGGAAAGGTCAAATTCCATTGACAGAAGCTCAAAAGGAAAAGCGCAGACAAGACCCAAGTAGTCGGGTTCGCAGGAGAAGGTTCAGAGGCCGAAACCTTTGAACACTTGTAATTTTTCCCAATTCAGGAGAAAGAAGAGAGCAGAGGAGGAGGATTTACAACAAATGTTGGATCAGCTTCAAGGAAGAGATCTGGGTCATTGAATCTCATGTCCAGACACCAGTAGGAGTGCGCAGAGGAGGAGAAAAAATCCTAGCCATCAAATCTGGGCATGAAAGACCAACAACCGTTGGATCCAAGTAAAATGCATGAGCTTTAAACCTCTTTTTGTGCACAGGAGAATGAAATCGTTGAAGTCCTGAACTCCCGAAGTGGATTGGGACCGTCCATCATCAAGAGAGACAGGTAGCGGAAGATCTGAGACTACGGAGAAATAACACTATGGGAGTTTTTCAGTTGAGAAAAATGCAAAATAGTCGAAGCTCTGAAGCCGGAGCTCATCCTAGTCATTGGTGTTGGGAAGGACACATGGTGGAGATCCGCTTGTTTTGGAAGAAGAGAAATTCAGGGAAAATGAAGTGAGTTTCTTCGAAAACTACCGAAGAGCTGAAGAGCCAAAGTAGATCCTGATCGTTGATCGCTAGGATGGACGTGATAGCAGATCATAGAGTCTGGGGTTATAACCATCCGGAAGAATTGGGGCGAGTATGAGACAAGAACTCCTGAAGAGTTGGGAGCCAAAATATATCTTGGTCGTTGATTGCCAAAGGGCATGTGGCATTAAATCGTGGAGTCTAGAAGGAAGCACTCTAGAAGAAAGGGGGTGCAGAAGGTAGAATAAATCCTGAAGAGCAAGGAGCTGGAGGAGATCTGAGTCATTCATTGGAGAGGATGTATGTCAACAAATCGAGGACTTCAGAGAAAAGAGTGAGGAGGAAGTGGAGCATTGACCGAAAATCGTCCAAAGCTCCAAACGTAAGAAGCTAAATCCTAGTCGTCAATTGCGTGGAAACGTGGTGTCATCTCTTTCACTTCAGTGATAGAGAACTTCGGGGAAAAGAGAGAGTGGAGTGCACAGAATTCCTCAATATCGAAGTTGTTGAAACAGAGCTTAAATTTTTACTTTAAGAACAAAATTTTGTTATCCTAGAGTCTTTGCATTATTAAAATCTTTATAAAATAAAGATCTTCACACCCAATAAATTTGAAATACACTTGGGTTTTATTCTTGGAAAGAGAA
>ML799517.1:2451-34102 GCA_009831015.1 Picea engelmannii | reverse complement strand
TGGACACTTTTGGCAGCAGGGCCGAATTATCTAGGGTTTCAGTCATCCAGTGGGGTGCACCATTCAATGGGGGATTTTAGATCTACAAAGATTGAGAGGAATCTTGGAGATTCGGTCACCTGGGTTGTTCTTACCATCACCCGATATATCAGTTGGCATATTTATTAGGGTGATTGGACACTTTTGGTAGCAGGGCCGAGTTATTGAGGGTTTCAGCCTTCTATTGGAGTGTGGCATTCTTCAGCTGGAGAGTTTGGCATTCAGATCTACTTGTATTGATCTTCATTTCTCATTCAGCCTTTGGAGGCATCTTTTGTATTAGCGAGAGCATTTTGTAGCAGATCTTATCTATTGTCTATCTTCTTGGCCATCTGTTGAGCATTCTAGATCGGCATCTTCATTGTAGCAGGTTTCTCTATTTTATGAATAAAGAAGAATTGAGATGTTTTGGCTTGTCTATCTTATTGTATATGGTTGAGGTATGTTCCATGGTTATATCTTTCTGTTATTTGTTGCATACACACATACAAACACATCTAAAAGGTAGATCAGCAAAGTGATTGACGAAATACCACAACCAGAAAAAGGTTTTAAAAGGACACCAAAACAGTGATGATCCTTGCATAATGGCTTGGGATCATTACAAACATGTTGACCCAAAAATCTCACCCTTAAGATTTGGATGGTCAAAGGGCTAGTCTATCCTTTCAGGTTGGCATTCAGAGGTTCTTCTTGATAGCACAGGATCATCATTCAGAGGTCTTCCAAGCACAGTGACTCTTGTTTTTCTCAGTTAGAGGATGGTTTCTTTCAGGTGTTGAGTTCATAGCTTATTTCAGTGATTTCTGAGTTATTATAGGATGAGATTTCAGTTCCAGGTTTGAGTATGAGATAATTGCAGCATTATGGAACACTTCTTGCCCATGAGGATATTATTAACCCCTTACATCAGTTATTTGACAATATATTATTATTCCTTATCCAATTCTGCTTCAAATGAGTATAGACTTGATGGTATTTGGACAACTTGTTTTTTTGGTGATGAGGTGCCACAGAGGATGACGTGGCAGGGTGAGGTGGCAACCCATGTGGGGCCCACATGCCTAAATCTGGGTCCTTTTCTTCCTAAAACTGGGCCCACTAAGGCGCCCAATACTTGTTAAATGAATATTGGATAAAGCAAAGTAGTTTCTCAAAGTCATAAACCATCCTAAAAGCAAGTCAAAAGGTCAAATTGGATGAGTTGTCAACTTTCTGCTTTAGTTTTAGCTTTCTGCTTTAACTTTTAGCTTTCATCTTTTGCCTTTTTCCCTTTCCTAGCTTTCCACTTTTCCTGCTTTAGCTTTTTCTTTGGCTTTCCACTTTTTCCCTTTCCTAGCTTTCCACTTTTCTTGCTTTACCTTTTGTCTTTAGCTTTTCTCTCTTTTCCTCCCATTCTATCACTCATGCACCCTATTTCTCTCCATGAGGTGTGCCCCCCTTACCTTTTTGGCCACAACTTCTCCATACCTAACCATTTTTCACCCATTCGACCTCCATTCGCCTCCAGATAACCCCCAAATTTGACCAGATATCTTGGAAAAGTTGCGCTCAGCCAGTTTTAGCAGGTTTTCATGCAGTGACACATGGCAGATGGACATATTGACACATGGATGATGGATATTGGAAATCTTTTGGCCCATTTTGGAAACATCTGGGAAAATTATTCATGCAGTTAGTTATATATGCAACATGCTTCCATAGTCTATAGTTTGATCACTCTATTGTAGGAGCATTACTACTCTCTCATTCTATTCTATCCCTCATTCTATCTCTCATTCCAGCTTTAGATTCTCATATTCTTGGAGATTATTGTAACAGTTCATGGATTTTCTTTGTGATGGAGCCATTCCTCTGATTTGACATGAATAAAGAGTCTTATGTGTTGATTTTGGCCTAGATTCTTGTTGTTACATTCGATTTATAATTAATTTGCAGGTTTTTTGAAGCTCATCCTTCATTGGGGGTCGAATTGGCACCATTGAAGTGTTATTTCCTTGTTGATTTATTTCTTTTTGCATTCTATTGGTTTTCTTTACTTAGGGTTTTCCATTAAAATTTATCTAAAATCAAATTTTATGAAAGTTTTGTTTGAGGTTATCTAACACTCATTCCAAAACCATTTTTTTGCTTGTTGATTTGTGTTTTTGCAAGACATATTTTATCCATCAAGCAGCACGCCCTAGGGTAGACTCCCTATGGTTGGCACACACCAACCCAAAACGAGAGGGGTGTTATCATTCGTGACGTTAGGATCCACCCTTGAATTAAGCCTAGTTTGATTCCCTCAACCTACAATCAACCTAAAGCCTAGGGTGTCAGATTTAGCCTTAAAAAAATGGCGTCGTTTCCAGGGAAGAAGTTTTAATCCCTGGTAGATGACAATTTGGTGAGTTTAGTTCACCTGGAGACTCCACAAAGATATAAAGTGACTCCAATGATGACCTTACGTAGATCATCCCGTTTAAACCCAACCCCAAATATCCTTGTTGCAGATTTGCATCTTCCCTCTTCTTCATCATCTACGCAAGCCCTACTTCCTCCTACCCCTGTTTCATAAATGAATCCTTTTCTTTTACCAGTTTTCCCGATGGAAGGAGCAAACCAACCTAGGATTTCCTTCACGCTCAACTTGTATGCGCCCTTGAACTTGCCCAACATTGAAAATCCTTTGAATGTTTTTCCTACTAGAAATTATGGAAAATACATGCCTAAGTTTGTTGGGAACAATGATCCAGGTGGATATCGGTGGCCACCCACCTTTTCAGACTGGCTCAAAATAGTTTTCTAGAAATTTTGGCAATTTACTATTTTTAGCAGTTTTTAACTTCAAGGGCCATTTTGAGGGCCCAAATGAAGGTTTTTCGAGATCGAGGTTCTCAATGATAGTCGAAGGCATGCGATCCCCCAAAATGAATCTCTTCAATGATACCTTTCCAACGAGCTATCATACGCCTAAAATGAAGATCATATGCAAAAGTTACGACCTCAGGAAGTTGATGCACCAACTTACCCAAACAGGGCCCACATGACTTTTGGCGCTTCATATCCTAGGGTTAGGTTTTTGGATTTCTAGGGTTTTTGGCATTCCAGTTTATTGTAAAAATACCTTCAGAGCCTCATTGTAATCATCTTCTTGTGAATGCGAGTAGCCGTCACATCTCTTCTCAGAGATAAGCTGCCACCATTCTAGCGAGTCTTTCACTCTCTATTTTTATAGTCTTTGTACATTTATTTCATTAATAGAAATCGTGTATTATTGTATATCTACGTTTATGGTTGCATATCTGATACATTTTTGTTATATTATTGAATATCTGTGATATCTCTGTGCATTTCTTTATTATATCTCTGCTCTCATTTCGTGCCGAAAATAAACTGAATCAGTGGTATCAAAGTAGGCTACTATAGATCGTTTTTTCAGTGCATGTCCCCGACAAGGTTCAAGTATAGAAAGTTGGGTCTCAATCTTGTCTCTCTTGAAGACAATCTCTCTCGCACGCCCAAGAAACCCTCCATGAGGGAATAAAAGAAAAATGACGGAGCAGACGGCCCTATCAATTTATTGCTTGAGCAATCTCTCATGCGACAGAGGGATGAAATGATGGAGAAATTTTCCCACATCCTTCAACGCCTTCCGATAGCATCAGGTGCATCTTCATCAAACGGACACTTTGGAGGCACCTCACCTTTTAAGGTACAAGTCAATTTTGATATTCCTATATTTGAAGGTCAGATAGATGCAGATGCCCTAGATAAATGGTTAAATCTGTTAGAAGGTTATTTATTTGTTCACAATTTTTTTTACAAAGAAAATATCATCTTCGCACTCCTTAAGGCTCTCCCCCATGTCAAACATTGGTGGGAAACTTACTGGGATCAAAGTTCCACAGAGGAGTCTAGAATATATGGGGTTGAGCCCACTTGGGATTTTTTTGTGGATGCAATAAAGGAACAATATTACCATGTTGGTAACTATGAGGACTAGTACATGAGATGGACCACACTGCAGCAAGAGAGGGGCCAAGCAGTTCCATAGTTCACCAATACCTTCCATACCTTGCGCACCAAGATGGGTATTAAAGACTCTGAACGACATTTGGTTCTGAAATACCGTGGGGCTCTACACATATACATCCAAATTGAAATGGATTTTCTGGACATCTCATCACTCGGTGCTGCTTATCGATATGTTGTTAAAATCGAGCAGAAATTTAAGCACCAGAATAAATGGGAGTTTGGGTCTGCAAATCTGCAGCAACCAAAGTATGACAAATATGTCCCTAGCAAACAGTCTCTAGAAAACCAATCCAAGCCACATTAAAAGAAGGGTCGTCGAAAGACAAAGGACACCGGAAAATGGTGTGATTCCCACAAAATCCCCTGGCACAACACCGATGAATGTCACTCAAAATATTCATTGGTGGCCAAGATCAAAGATAAGGAGCCGAACCCTGATTCAGAATCTGATTATGAAAATAATGGTAAAAGACAAATCATCGACGCAGACCCCACTGCTATTGTCGCGACCGCAGCAATTCAACCAAAAGAACCAGCAGATCCTGAAGAGGAGGAGTGCCTTTTTCATTCACAGATGTGGGTGAAGGGGACCCTGCTTCATTTTATTATTGATAGTGGAAGACAGAAGAACCTCATCTCAGCAGAGGTCATCAAACAGTTGGGATTGTCGACAACACCACACCCGTAGCCATACAACATCGGGTGGCTTCACCAAGGACGATATCTCTGTGTCAGCCAACAGTGTCGATTTTCATGCAGCATCCAACCCTTAAAGGATGAGGTATTATGTGATGTTTCCCCACTAGATGTCTGTGATGTTCTCTTGGGCCAACCATATATGTGGAGACACCATGTTGTTTATGAGTCTCGACCCCGTAGTGTCATTTTTACTTTGGGGGGTCATCTCTACATAATACCAGAGGTAGTTCTGACTATTGTTCCACCTAAAAAGTGTCGCAAGGTAGTATCTCATATTGCAAAATTCAACTTCTTCACAATCTGTTCAAAAGGGGAACAGAAGGACACTGCAACCACTACAGCCTCGCCCCAATCACCTTCTATCAAACAGAACCAGGTCGACAAGGTTGCAAAAAAGCGCAAAGATTCCTTCTGCACATCATCCTCTCATGTAGCCCGACTTGTTGAATAGCCTCAGCCTCAACAGGGTCGTGACAGATTTCCATAAACTGAACAAGTCGACGTCTTCAGCAAGGCAAGAAACTCACCAAGATGCTGATTTAGAAAAAGTTTTTTCCTCTCCCCCGAGAACTCAACGCAATGAATACCATTTATTCCTAAGGAGGGAGGATTGATCCATATGGATATAGGTGGCCACCCACCTTTTCAGACTGGCTCAAAATAGTTTTCTGGAAATTTTGGAAATTTATTATTTTTAGCATTTTTTAACTTCTGGGGCCATTTTGAGGGCCCAAATGAAGGTTTTTCGATATTGAGTTTCTCAATAATGGTTGAAGGAATGATTGAACCCCCAAAATGAATCTCCTTGATGATACCTTTACAACTAGCTATCATACACCTAAAACGGAGATCGTATGCAAAAGTTACGACCCCAAGAAGTTGATGCACCAACTTACCCAAACAGGGCCCACATGACTTTTGGCGCTTCATCTCCTAGAGTTAGGTTTTTGGATGTCTATGGTTTTTGGCATTCTAGTTTATTGTAAAAATGCCTTCAGAGCCTCATTTTAATCATCTTCTTGTGAATGTGAGTAACCGTCACATCTCTTCTCAGAGATAAGCTACCACCATTCTAGGGAGTCTTTCACTCTGTGTTTTTACAATCTCTGTACATTTATTTCATTAATAGAAATCATGTATTTACTATATATCTGTGTTTATGGTTGCATCTCTGATACATTTATGTTATATTATTGAATATCTATGATATCTCTATGCATTTCTTTATTATATCCCCGCTCTCATTTTGTGCCGAAAATAAACCAGATCAAACAATGGCATCACTGCAGAATCACACATCAAAGCTTTCTTGGAGTATCTGGAAAACATAGGTGTGACTAAGGAAGATGTGGTCATGAGGATTTGTGCGCAATCACTCACTTTGGATGCAAGAGATTGGTACAAAGAGCTTGCAGTGAACGGTATTGATGGTTGGAATATTTTTCATGACAGATTCATGGACAAATGGTCTCACAAATAAGACAATGCTTTTCTCCTTAAATATTTTTCCTTGATTAAGAAAGATGAAAATGAATCCATGGAAGAATTTAATTCATGTTTTATGAAAGATTATTATAAGATTCCACATATTGTTAGACCTAATACTACTAATGATTTAATCTTTTACATTGAACAGTTTGATGGATTATTTGGTGTTTTCTTGAAACACAAAGAACCACACGATTTGGAAAGCGCTTTCAAGGAATCCCTCAAGATGGAGAAGCATTTCATCACTGCAAATCAGGACAAGGTTTCATTGCAAGAGATGCTAGACCCACAACACTAAAAGTTATCTCAAACCCCTTCTCCATCTCTTGTTCAACCTCTTTTAGAACTTAAGAAAGAACCCAAGAAAGAAGAGGATGACTTATCTAGTAATCCCCAAGTCATGAGCCTACTGCAAGACCTTGTCCAAAAGCTTAATATCCAAGATAAACCCTCCCATCCATCTGCTTCATCACAAAGTACTTTCAATCAACAAAGGAGAAACTTTCAGGCCCATAGGAATTTTTAAAACCCTAAAAACCCAAATCCAGCTCCAGGAGCGAACTTTGTAGGGAAAAACTCACTTTTCTCAAGCCCTTACTGTAGAGCTTGTGACATGCCTCATCCTGAGGATACTTGCCAGTTGTTTTCCTAATATGTGCATGTCTTCTTACGATCAGGTAGTCATGAGGACCACATGGTCAACATGACGGGATAACTCCATGAGGAGTTGGAAGACTCTCATGAGAACCATTATGCATCCTCATCAAAAATTCAATCTCATAACAGAGGTGTTTTTCAAATTGACTCTCCCCTTCATCAAGAAGTCGGGTCCACTTTAGATTCACCTGTCGCATGGCCTGCTAGGAGAGAGGAAATCCAAAAGGCTAAGGAAGTACACATGGCTAGTTTAGAAGAGCTCTAAAGACAGTGTGTTAGAAGGAACAAAGCCAAATATCCCCACACTTTCAAGGAGCCTTCCTCATCAAACCAGCAAGGAAATCAAGCCAAAAATGCTCTTTTACCAACTCCACAAGGTCCCAAATGAAATGTCCCATCTTTCTTTGACCAAAACAAAAGTGGACAGCCAACAAGGAATGTTTCCAGCAGCACAAATCAGCAATTTTTCCAAGGTAAATGTATTACAAATCAGCAAGCTACTCAAGGTAAATCTACTCCAAATCAGCAAATAGTTCAAGGTAATGTTGTTGCCCCTATTGTTGATTTTTCATGTTTTTCTATTGAGGATGAATTCGCTAAGGTAAATATCCCTATTCCCCTCAAAGAGTTAGAAAGAAAACCCTTTTATCAACAATCCATTTCAAAATTTATGGGTTGTCATGTAGATGAAGCTAATCTAAATGATGAGATTCCTAAAATTTTCTTAGGGACAAGCAGGCGAGAGAAAAACCACATACCTTTTTTCATGTCTTTACAAATTAATGGTTTAATTTTAAGGAATTGCATGCTTGATTCAGGTGCTTCAACTAACATTATGACATTAGAAGTAATGAATCAGTTAGGCTTGCAGATTACTAAGCCCTATAGAAATGTTAATAGAGAAGTTGAATGCCTTGGTATTATCAAGACTTACAATTTTGCTTGCTTGCATGTCCACAGAGGCGCATGGTTATAGATGTGGTTATCATTGACTTCCCTACTCAGTGGGGAATGATTTTATCTCGCAAATGGTGCACACATGTGGGGGGAAACTTGCAAATGGATTTGACTTATGTTGACATCCCAGTGAAGGATAACATAAAGATTTGTGTCTTCAGAGAACAGAAAATGCTCCACAATGTAGAGGACCCAAAAGTAGGAGATAATCACCTTATGTATCCTGACATCAAGGAACCTGAGGTCGAGGAGGGGGATTTAGGAAACTACATGCTTACGGATGATGTAGATCCTCCTATTCCTATTGTTCCAGAATATGAGCCCAATCAGGTATGGATTATGCAGTTTGATGGTTCTAGTTCTTACATTGCAGTTGGCGTAGGTATATTTTTCATTGCACCTAACAGTATGATTTATCCATTCTCTTATAGCTTAGAGTTTCCATGCACTAACAATATGGCCAAGTATGAGGTTTTGTTTCTAGGTTTGAAGAAAGCGAGGAAAATGGGGGTGAAATCCCTTATAGTGGAGGGATATTCTGAGTTGATTGTGAAACAGGTATGCAAAGAATGTGAAGCAAGACATTGACGCATGAGAAGGTACAGGAATGTGGTATGGGATGAGATTGAATTGTTTGATGCATTTAATATTTCTCATATTGGTAGGGAGATAAATAGGGAGGTTGATGCTCTTGCTAGATCCTCCACTTTGTTTGATCCCACTCTTGCTAATCCCTATATCTGAAATTTAGTTGAATTATATTTTCACTCGCATGTTCCTAATAATATCACTATTATGCAAGTTTTTGATGATGAAGCGAAAATTTTAAATTTTATGCATGGTGAGAAAGACTTTTTTGATTGTTTGATTGATGAGGTGCAGGATGCGAAGGAGATTCTTGTGATTCAGTTGAGATCTAATCATATACATGTTGGTTTAGTTCCTCTTGAAAATATGTTTGATAGATCAGATAGATTTTTCAATAAAATGAATAAAAATGATACAATTGATGTTTCCTCACAAGTTGATGACATAAATGTGGGTTCTAAGGAGTCTCCTCGCTACATCAAGATAGGTAAATCATGCACAGAAAAAGAATGAAAAAGAGATCATCAGTTTGGTCCATGAGTACAAGGATGTTTTCTCTTGTTCATATGATGAGTTGAATACTTTTAACCAGAACATCCTTAACCATGAGATCCCTCTCCAAGTATATGCCAAACCATTTAGATAGAGACTTAGATTCATAAACACCAAAGTTTCCCCAACCATTCAAAAGGAGCTGCAAAATCTATATGAATCAAAAGTCATTGAGCAGATCAGGTATTCCGAATAGGTGTCAAACATTGTAGCAGTGAGGAAGAAGAATGGGGAAATTAGAGTATGCATGGATTTTAGGAACCTGAATAGGGCATGTTTAAAAGACAACTATCATTTTCCCAACATGAACCACTTACTACAGATAGTTAAAGGTTCAGAGATGATGTCCACACTAGATGGATTTTCAGGTTACAACCAGGTGGCAATGGCAAGGAAGGATCACCACAAAATCACTTGCGTTACTCCTTGGGGCACTTATTCTTACATCATGATGCCTTTTGGCCTGATAAACATTGGTGCAACATTCCAGTGAGCTATGGATCATGCATTTAAAGATTTTTTATTTAAATTTATATTTGTTTATCAGGATGATATTACTATGTATTCTAAAAAGAGGTCTGATCATATTTCTCATTTGCGTGCTACTTTTGACAGGTGTCGGAAGTTGGGAATTTCACTCAATCCCAAGAAGTCCGTCATGGATATGTTTGAGGCCAAACTGTTGGGCCATATTGTTTCAAAAGAAGGAGTGTGAATTGATCCTAAAAGGGTCAGTGACATACAGGAAGTTCCCTTGCCTAGTACTATAAAAGGTATTCAATATTTCCTTGGGCGAGTGAACTTTGTGCACATATTTACCCCCAACTTTGCAAAGATCATGAGGCCTATTACAGATATGTTGAAGAAGGGGCATGACATGGTTTGGAGGGAAGAAGGGAAACAAGCATTCGAGAGCATCAAACAGGCTCTTTCTCACTCTCCTACTTTAGCTAGTCCTGATTATGCACGTGATTATCAGATATTTTCTTTTGCATCTTATCAGACTATTGCTTGTGTTTTACTGCAGAAAAAAACGCATGGGCATGAGCAGTCGATTGCATATATGAGTCAGTCCTTGCAGGGATCTGAGCTCAAATACAAGCCCATGGAGAAACAGGCCTATGCTATGGTCAAAGGATTGGCCCATTTTAGGCCTTATTTTTGGAACTCGCAGATTGTAGCATACGTCCCTTTTCATGAATTCAAAGATATATTGGCTCAAAAGGAGTGTTCAGGAAATAGAGGGTTGTGGGTGAAAAAAATATAAGAGTATGACCTTGAGGTAAAGATTGCTAAAATTGTTAAAGGTAAAGGACTAGTTGCGTTGATGACTGAGAAGGACTTGGAACCTGAGGTAATTAATCAGGTAAATTTTATCTATGATGATTTGCAAGATTTTGATTGGTATTGTGATATTATCTTTTACTTGCAAAAATTTACATGTCCTTCTAACTTCAGTAAGATGCAGAAGTGATCTTTGTGGCTCCGTGTTGTTAAGTATTGTCTTTGGCAGGGTCGCTTGGGATGGAGGAGCCCTCATGGGGTGATTTTGAGATGTGTTTTACCGCATGAGACACATCAAATCATGATTGAGTTGCATGCGGGGGTATGTGGTGGTCATTTTTCTGGTAGGACCACAACCCATAATATTATGTGTGTTGGATACTATTGGACGACTCTATTTAGATATACTCATACTTTCATCCACGCATGTGAACCTTGTTAGAGGTTTGAGGGCAAGAAGAGACTGTCAACATTGCCCTTAGATCCAGTTGTGATAGAGGCCCCCTTCTAGCAGTGGGGGTTGGACTTTATTGGATAGATTCTAGAGGTTTATAGTGCTGGCCATTCTTGGATATTGGCAGCTACTGATTAATTCACTAGATGGGTGGAATCCATTCCACTCAGGAAATCATCCTCTGTTTCCATTATTCGATTCATGGAGGAGAATATCCTCACTCAATTCGGAGTCCATAGGAAGATTACGATTGATAATGCAAATGTATTTAGATCAGTCAAATTGGTAGATTTATGCTTGAGGTTTGGTATCAGTCTAGCCCAATTGGATAACTACTATCAATGGGGTAATGGACTAGCAGAGTCCTCCAACAAGAACTTGATCAGTATAATCAGAAAAACAATTGGTGAAAAAAAGAGAGCTTGGGATAGCAGTCTCAAGTATGCATTGTGGGGTAACATAGTGACAAAGAAGAATTCAACTGGTAAGGCACCCTTCGAGTTGGTATATGGTGTTGATGTAGTCCTACCAGTTAACTCGATGATTCTAGTCCATAATCTAATTAGAGAGTTTGCTACAGATGAGGAAGTCTTGCATGGTCGATTTGATGATCTAGTTCAGCTTGAGGAGGATAGATCAGAGGCTTTGACACATTTCATTGATCATCAGAGACAGGTAAAGAAAGACTTTGATAAGAGAGCTAAAGGAAAGGTGTTCCATGTTGGTGATTTGGTCTGGTTGTGGGACAAGAGAAGAGAGAAGTCAAGAGACCACAGTAAGTTTTATAGTTTGTGGTTGGGCCCATTCAGTGTCCATGCTTCAGTGGGACCCAACACTTTTCAACTTGCCTATTTGGATGGTGATGTCATGCAGTTGCATGTCAATGGGCAGTGTCTTAAACACTTTTTCCAATGAAGGGTTTAACCCCTTCAACATTTTTGGGTACATGTGGGCATTAGTTTAGATGTTTGTTCTTTTCATTTACTGTCACCTTCCTTATCCTAGCAAAAATTCCATTGATGCTTTCCATTTTTTAGTCTAGACTAGATTTATTGGCCCACTATCCCTTTTCCAGCATGTGGTTTGAGTTATGATAGATTAGGACTTTTATTTTCTTTACTTCCTACTTCCTAGGAAGACTTTCCACTTTCCAGAGATGTTGTGCTTGTCAGAAGCCTTTCCTACTTGTCAGTGGACTCATGCCAGATGTTTGTGTCAGTCTAGATTGCTAGTCTGGATGAGGGATCCTTTTTCATCACTTGATCATAGAGTAGGGGGGTAGAATGAAAGACATAGGGGATTGTGTATGTCTTTCATCATTGCTTCACTGAGTTTTTACCATCTTACAGAGTCCCCTCGTCCAGCATAGGGATATGATACCGAGTTTTAGTTGTTTGATCCACCACACATTTTGATTCACTTTGTTCACTTTTCACTGGGGGAGGAGAGTCATCATTGCTCCTTTTTTCAGTAGGTTGCCTTGTATCGACACCGACACCTTATCTACAGGTAACCCAGGAGTGTTGAACACCTTAATGGTTGCAAGCCTCATTGGTATTCATTTCACACCTGACATGGCTGAGCATCATTGGGCCTTGATCAGGTGACTCTTTTCATGATTCAACTATAGATCATATTTCTTTATGATAGAGTCTATCCATGCCTTAGGCCCCATTGTCATCATTGGTGGGTGACCTTCACACTTAGCAAGGGTTCACCTTATTGGCCTCTGACTAAGTGACTACCTCTTTTGTGTCGACAACAACACATCTACCACATAGAGCAGTGCATTGGTTGGAGAGTGGCAGCAGTTTCAGAGTGTAGCATCTTTCAAATCAGATTTTTCCCTTTCGTGTGTCTTTCAGAGGCATTATTATTTGAGTTTCATGGTTTGTGGAGCTTGACTCCATGGACTAGTTATTGGTATCAGTCAACAGGTTTTATGGTTATTAGTTTGACTCCCTTGGCATCAGTATTTTGGTGTCATTGACATCAGATGGTTTTTAGTGGCAGACATGACTTATAGGTTCTCAAGACCCGTAGGGGGTCCCACCCCTCTGAGTCACCATTTGTTGACCCCAAAATCTCACCCTTGATATTTGGATGGTCAAAGGGCCAGTCTATCCTTTCAGGCTGGCATTCAGAGGCTCTTCTTGATAGCACAAGACCATCATTCATAGATCTTCTAGGCATAGTGACTCTTTTTATGGGCATTTAGAGGATGGTTTCTTACAGGTGTTGAGTTCAGATATTATTTCAGTGATTTCTTAGTTCTTACAAGATGATATTTCAGTTCTAGGTTTGAGTATGAGAGACTTGCAACATTATGGGACACTTCTTGCCCATGAGTGTTATGGTACTTATCAGTAAATGTGGACATAAACAGATCTCCCTAGATACATCTAGATCTAGAACAAAACAAAACAGAATATGACGCTTTCCCTAAGCTCTAACTATTGAGTTTACTAGCTAACAAGAGATAGACAACATACCATTTAAATGTCACTTCCTCTTGTTGTTATCATCCTAGATCCACTCCGGTGCTCCTGTGATAATGAATCTGCAAGGGAACACAAGCCAACCAAAGTGAAATAAATCCAATATACTCAATGAGAACTTATGCACGTGATCAAGGAATCATACAATAAAACGAGATAAATTTTATGGAAAAGAAACATATCAATATATTATATTAAAGTGAAAGTGGAGATTACAACCAAAGCCTTGATGTTGCAAGGTCCCCTTGCGATGACCCTTTGCTCCAACACACACTTTCTCCAATCTTGAATGAAGAAGATCCACAATGACTTGATGAACTGAAATGAGGCTCTCAAGAATGATCCAATGCAGAACTCTGCATACAATCTTAGCTTATTCAATATTCATTAACCTTATCATTTTCCATGAGAAATCCCTCTTTATATAAGGGAAAGAGAGATGGTTGAAGAGATTAGGATGATCCCACCAAATCAGAGAAGTGAGTAAGATCCCAACCATATGGATGCCACCTCATCTTCTCGAAGTCCCCTTCTAGAAATTTCGTGAAACTTACTCTTTTCTTAATCTTTTGACATCGTCGCACCTTAGTTGTAGAGAAGCTTGCGAAGACATTGCAACCTAGCTTTAGGTCAGGGGGCGACAATCAGGGATCATCGCACCCTGCATATGGTGCATCCTGCGACAACCTTCCTTAATAGGGTTTTGAGAAGAGAAAGCCATACACTTTCCTCACTGGGGTGACAAAAATAATGTGTAACAGAATGCGCCCCAAAGTATGAGACTGGAACTCGTGATAGTCGAAATACTTTGTAGAATGTGTGTATCAGAAACAAGGATCACATTGTTTTAGAACCTGCAAATAATCAAGAATCAGCATAATAATATATCATTGTCTGAGGTAGGCATTCCCATACTCAAATTACAAAAATGTCAATTGATTCATGGCCACTAAACATACACCATGGATCTATGTCATTGTGAATCGACATAGCCACCCAAAATACACTATGGATCTATGCTCTAAAGAATTCAAATTTGGACATAGACATGAGACATACAAAGTGGATCTAAGTGTCAAATACAAATCATGAATACTTCGTCGCAACCTGGATCGGAATGGTATGATCCAGGGTCTTCATTTCCATCGCCCCTGAGTATGAATCTAACCATGTGATTACAGGTGTTGAAGTCGAACATGGTAGAAACCACTTTATTTCCAGTCATTAATGAAAATCGTTAACAAGTGCAAGCGAAATCACCATTGATGTCAACGACTCCCAAGGTACCCCAGTACAATCCAACGAATGTGAATAAATGAGTTGAAGTCGAACACTCGATAGAATCTTCCAATCAGAGGTCAATGATGTGAACCCACTGTTGAAAGAGAAGAAACATGTCATTGAGGCATGCAGGTTCTAAGGTACTGAATGATTTCTAAGTCTTGTTCCTGGATAATAAATTGAAGTCAACAGGAAAAGACTCATCATGGGAGGGCCTTGATGTATCCCCCATCAATGACACAAAATAAGTAACAAATTTGAATTAGATTGGAATATGAAGTGATTTGAAACTGACATAGGGAAGGTCGACATGGTAGAAGATTTAAGACTACAGATGGCCGACTCAATAGAAGGTTTGTTAAGGTTGGACTTCTCTTGAACATATGAACGACATGACAATGGTCTTGGTAGCATTAACTCAGAAGTACCCAACATATGGACATGCGGATGGTCAATCGAAAGACAAACAGATTTCCCAACCCGGATACAATGATGAAGGGGGGTGTCATGTTCAAGAGTGACTATTACTGCCACTAACACGGATACAGAGACACATTTCTTTCCCAAATTTTCCCCCACCATTTATGACAAGTACCTCTTTATTTTTACGCAATCTTGAGGAGGATAACATATGTTTTTTTATGTAAGCTCATCCTTCGGACGAGTCCTTAGGAGTATGTTTAACGAACCCTAAGAAGGAGTGGTTTGGTCCCAGATGGGTCTTTCGATGTTTTTTTAACGAGTCCAAAGAGAGAAAACTCGGGGGTTTTCATGTTTAGAGAGTTTGAAAAACACTTAAACAGAACTCCATCAGTTCATTTTTCGTTAATTAATCTGATGAGACTGAAAAAGTGATAACCTACCACTCATCAAATGTTTTCTTCATATACTTTTACGAGCGTGAAACGAACAAGGTCGCTTGGAAATATTTTCATTTTTACGGAGCATGAAAAGAGTTTAAAGGATACTCCATAGGTTTTGTTTTTTGTGTTACCATTACGAGTACGAAAAAGTGACAAAAGTATACCCGGTTACATTCTCATTGATTTACGAGAATGAGAAAAAACAAAAACTAAGCTCAGATTTTTTCCTGAAAAACCCTAAAAGAATCTGTACACATGACAAATGTATAAAAGAAAACCAAAAAGGTGTATCCTTGTTCAATGTTTCACTCCTATATTTTTCATCTGCAAAAAATCAAACACTTGCAACGTTGTTAGGACTTGACGGTTTAGGTGAAATAATATAAAATAAAAAAGTGAAAAAAGTCAATAAAAATGGATAAGAACTTCATTTCATTATTTCATTTGTTATTTCACCTAAAATTTGTTCCAAAACCCCTATTTACCTCAATTTTTCACTGCATATTGTGGAATTCATGATTGATCATTCGACGAACAGTCTTCGTAGAATAGGTAATTTTCATCTCTTTCAACTTTTCATGGATCAACACTTTATTTTTGTTGGTTAAAAATGACTTTTTGAGTTAATTTTTCAAGGGTACCTATGCACGGAAGTCGTCGCAGGCACCCCATATCGAGCCCTGTGATAACCCAGGGTCACCACAGGCGGCCTTAAAGCTAGCCTACGATGACTCTGCATTGTACGGACGCCCAGGCCTGCGACGTGTGCAGTTCAAAAAGATTTTTGAGATGTGTTTTCCAATAAAAAGTTTCCAGTGAGAAGATGAAGATGTCAATCTCTATTTTATGTTCCATTGCAGGTTTTCCACGGTAAGAATGTTGGAATGGTGAGAGAGAGAGCACAAGGAGGAAGACTACTTTGTTGGGAATGACCCGAGAATGGTAAATGCCCTTTGACAGTGTGGACTATTAAAATTCTTTAAGATCTAGAGCATGAGGGCCCAACTGAGGTTACTTGAATACCTAGTTCACATGTGGGATGTGAATGAACAGGTGATCCATGTGGGTGCTCACATCCTTATGATAGATATCGATAATATCTACTTCTTGACCGGGCTATCTCGTCGTGGATATCGAGTCACACTTACAGGTAGTAGGGGAGGTGGCGAGCCTATGAGCCACTATATCAGTGCACATTATGTGCCAGGTACTCAGAAGCATAGCGGTAAAGTCTCTATAAGAGACATCCAAGACTTGCCTCTACGAACCAGCCTCTACACCATCACACACATGGCAGGGAGTGTAGCTCCCCATATGGATCTTCAGAGCTATTTTCAGTATGCGCTAGAATGTATGGAGCCCTGAGTTTTCAACTAGTGTGAAGGAATTCTCAGAAGTATCAAAAAACAATTGGCTAAGTGCAAGAGTGGTGAGCTAAAACAGTTTGGATACGGTTCAATTTTGGTGTCATTCTTCCTGGAGAGGGTCTCATCTTTGCGCTTGCAGGTAGAGTGGGGTATACCTACCCCATAGGATCTAAGAATGAAGAGGTGGGTCGACCTCATGCACGGCATGTGACTGGTCCTATTTCTTTGATTGGTTGAGGACCCAGATTCTCATGGTCGATGACTATGCGTGTGTCAGACTCGACTTCCATGGAGATCCAGACCTAGTTCTTTCAGAAGGTTCACAATGGGGGGACATAGGTAAGAAAGACATTTTGTTTTATGATGCTTTTTGTGATTTTTAATATAAAATGTTTTTATCTTGTTTATCCGATGACTAATCAAATGCTCTTTGTTGAGGCAGATGTGGGACTTTATCGTCCTCCTGGTTCATCCCCCATCCAGAGGCGAGGGGAGAGAGCTAACATAGGAGGAGTAGTTTTTGTTGACTACGAGATCCTAGAACAGAATATAGAGGGGCTCACGATGAACATCACGGATGCCTCCATCGACGATATCCTGAGGCATTATCAGCACCATACAGTGGGCGTGTCGGCTTCCATTGGTCAACTGCTCCATAGATTATCACGAGCAGTCGCATGTTATAGAGAGAAGCATACTTGATGCTCTATTTGTATATGAAGCCATGTGCTTCACACTTTTGATATTTTGGTCTTCGGACAAAAACACTTTTTGTAAAACTTTTATAGTTATATATATATATATATATGAGGCTTCTACCGACTTACTTGTTGTATATACAAAATGTGATTGGATTTTATAAATGTCTCAAATGTTTGTCTAACACGTGATTAATTAATGCATATGTTAATGTATTTAGACATCTAGGAATGTGTTGATATTCAATGTAATTAAAACGACGTTCCAAGAGGCGAATTCGTAAATATATCCTTAATAACGTAGGACTTCGAATGGAGTAAACATTACTCAACTGTAGGACTACTAACTGGGAATTGAGTCATACAATAAGATTGTGGATTCCAAGTGAAACAACGTCGATCAATAATTCGATGACTGCATTGTATTCCGCGATATTGTTAGTTGCATGACTAAGGCAAACACCATGTAGACTAATCAATTCATTCGTAGGTGCATAGATTTCTCAAGCAGCAGATGTCAAGTTCTGAGTACTGTGACTAGCGCCATAAACGAAGCAAATGTAGGGTAGTGAAAACACCGACATCTGGAAACCAAGCACAACGCAAGGTCAGTAGCTAAAGGTCAAAACCAAACAATGAAAAATCACACTAAAGTATGATACACTAAAGTACAAGCACTCATGCAAAAATGACTTAAGCATAGTACATCTTTAATTAAATCCCATTTTTGGGTTCACTCAAAGAAATTCCATCATAATCAACCAACTCATAAGCTCCCTTCTCCAACACACATTTGAAAATATAAGGACCTCGCCACATGGCCTCGAATTTACCGGCCCTTAGCAAATCATGAACTTGCTTATAAAGGAGAACTAGATCACCTTCAGAAAAACACGTGGCTTGACATGTTTGTGGTATTGGGATTTAACACGTTTCTTCTGGGTTTCAATAACTAAGGAGGCATCGCGACGGGTTTCATCTAGTTGCATTAAATACAATACACTCCTCTTTGGCAGAGGTATTGGGGAGAAGTTCAACGGCCAGTTTCAAAGACGGTATTTCACATTCAATCGGCAAGATAGTTTCAATACCATAAAATAGATGGAAAGGTGTAAATCCCGTGGCGGACTTGACAAATGTTTGATAGGCCCATAACACTAAGAACAGCATCGTGTGTCAGTTTGTCTTATGAATTCATATCATTCGTCAAAGCATAGTAATGAGAACTTTTTTGATTGCTTCAACCTGGCCATTGGCCTGCGGATAATAGGGGGTTGAGTTTTCATGGCGAAGATCCAACTTTTCAGTAAGTTCAGACATCATAAAATTTTGAAAATGACTACCGTGATCAGTAACGATAACTTGAGGGATACCAAACTGAGTAATGATATGATTGAATATGAACAATGTTGCAGTTTTCCCGTTGTTATCAAATGTAGGGATCACCTCGGCCCATTTAGTGAAATAATCCACAGCTACAATGAAGTATTCATGCCCCCCGGCCGAGTGAGGGTTACATGTCATGAAGTCAGTGCCCCATTTGGCAAATGGACCAATGGAAACCACAGGATGTAAGGGAGAAGGATGAGATCTTATCTTGTTATTATAAGTTTGGCAAGCATGGCATTTCTGAATGGCAGTAATGCAGTCCTTAAACAAAGAAGGCCAGAAATAACTCACTCGTAAGATATTTTGGGCAGTGGCATACCCAGACATATGACCACCACATGCTCTAGAGTGACATTCATTCAAAGCTTTCTCAGCTTCATCGTAGGTGAGACATTGTCGAAAAATGGAATCAACACCGCGGCGATAAAGGGTATCCCCAAGAATGATGTATCAACGGGCTTGATACCATATACGACGACGATCGATACTAGATAGGTTAGGCCGAAAAGTTTGAGTCTGTAGATAGATGATGATATCTCTGTACCAAATGTCATCAGAACTGATCAGAAAAAGGGATCCGTCGGGCAAGGAATCCTCTGCCACATTTTCTGTCTCAGTAGTGGAAAGGTCACATATCAATTCGGCAAAAACCAAGGATTTCTTTGACTTAGTGCGTTCAAATTCTAAGTCAAACTCATGGAGAATCACTATCCATTTGGAGTACTTTCCCCCTAGAAATTGCTGAGTGAGGATATGTTGCATGGGGTTTCAATTGGAAATAACAGTGGTTCTGTGTAATAAGATATAATGACGAAAATGTTGAACAGCTGCCAAGGCCAGTTTCTCCACATGTAGGTATTTAGTCTCGATAGTCGTGAGACTTTGAATCAAATAGTATATCACATGTGAATCATGTGAATCATCCTCTTGCACTAAGACCATGGCCATGGTAGAGTCCGAAGTAGCTAAGTAGAAGAAGTAATCTCGACTATAGTAAGGGGGAAACAGTAATGGTGTATGGGTTAAGGAAAGTTTCAAATCTTCAAATTCTTTGTTTGCGATATCATCCCATACAAACTCGTAACCTTTCTTGAGTAGCCGAGTGAATCATTTCGTCAGTTCATCGTAATTGGGGATAAAATGACGTAAAAATTTTGTCTTCCTTGCAAACTTTGGAGTTGGCATAGTGTGGAAGGAGGAGGAGGTAGATTAAGGATAGCCTCAACCTTAAAGGGGTCTACTCGAATCTCCTGTATCAACATGATAAAACCAAGAATTCGGCCAGACTCCACACAAAAAACACATTTTTGTGGGTTTAAGCAGATACGATAATAGTGACAACGTACGAAAATGGCCCTTAAATGTGTCGAGTGATCTTGGTGACGCATGGAATGCGTCGATAGATCATCAATATAGGGTTTCACAATGTGCTTAATATCATGGAAAGCATAAGACATAGTGCACTGAAAATTTGTGCCAGCATTCTTGAGACCAAAGGGTAATTTTCGGTAGGAAAAAGTTCCCCAAGGGGAAATAAAAGTGGTCTTGTGTTGGTCCGGGGGTAAAATATTAATTTTATTATCGTCGGAGAAACCATCCATCAAGGAGAAGATTTCTCTCCTGGTCAAATCGTCGATGATCTGGTCGAAAAAAGGGGTGGGATAATTGTCCTTAGTACAAGCTTTATTTATGTCTCTATAATATACACAAATGTGGATGGTTCCTTGCTTCTTATTTACTGGAACAAGATTGAATACCCAATTGGTCAAAGCCACGGGATAGATAAAGCCATCTTTAAGAAGTTTTTCAACCTCAAGCTTGATCGCAACAGCTTTACGTGGATGGACTAGGCGAAGTCTCTGCCAAATGGGTTTAGCGTCTGGATATGTATTAATCTGATGCACAACGATATCAAGATCAATACCTAGCATTTCTTCATAACTCTAGGCAAATACATCATGAAATTATTGGAAGAGGGCTTTATACATGTGGACCTCATATGTAGAGCAAGAGGCCCTGATATGAACATTCTCCACGACTCTGGGTTTAATAGATATGTCAAGAGGAATGGTAGGCGGGATGTTACTCAAGTTCCCTTCGTACAAGACATCGTGTATTGACTCGGGAACTGAAGAAATAACAACAACGTTCGACGGAGTTGAAATCCGTTGGTAGCTCTCTATGGTATCACGTTCTAGAAAGAAAATGGAGTGATGATGCCCATCATCCTATGGAGTATATTTCATAGACATGACTAACATAATCATCTCATCAGTAGGAAAGATCACGTGGGATGGATCAGGGGATGAATCACAGAGAGAAGGGAGAGGGGGGGGTTGGTGATTAAATAGCGTGATAAGCAGATTCGACCAAACTTAAAGGAATCTTGTCATCATAACGAAGGTAGTCACCAGGGTTATGCACTACCCATGGGTCGTATGACTTAGAGGTTTCACGAACAATGGTCTATATCATGTTAAAAGAGGCAACAAAAGGAGGGGGAATATCGGGTGATGGGATTGGAAAAGTACCCATCAAAGTTGAATCTTTCAGAAGACCCACTTTGACATTCTCATAACCAAGAGGTGTCTTCGAGATAAAAGTAATGTTGCTAGTACGGGAATCGAAATTAAAGAAGGCTAGTTGGTCAGCAGTAATGACCTTTCCTTGGTGCAGGAATCGTACTACATGGAAAAGGGTAGACACAACTGCACACATGGAATCAATCCAGCTACGGTCAAGTAAAAGGTTATAATCAAGAGGTGCACCGAAGACCTCAACCTTGACATTGACCGATTTACCTTCCAACGTAATAGACAATGACGGAAGTACATTGTAAGGTTTAAAACTTGTACCATTTAAGGCCTTAAGTGTATTGTGTGGTTCGGTGAGGGTAGGAGAGTCAATAGTGTTCCAACAAGTGATGTACATAACGCAAGTTGAGGCTCCTTCATCAATAACAGTTCTACAGATATTCTTGTTTTCAACAACAACTTGGATCTAAAATGTTAACTGAGGAGGAAGCCTTGGAACGTGATCTTCCAAATCAAAGATTATTAAGTTAGTATCAGTCGGATCAATTCCACCGATATCCTTTAACAATGTCTTCCGTTGAGCAGAACAACTTTGAAGGACTTTGATAGTTGACATTGCAGAGTGCGCTTGTGCAAGGTCTTCTACAATACTGTAGTTTTGGGCAACGCGTGCGTGAGGGTTGAATGCAAACTTTCAAACAACGCCCTTGGGAGGAGGGCGAAGAACTGTATTGAGACTCGGTCTTTTGAGATGAAGAGGATCGTTTGGAGGTGAAGTTGGAGGAGAAGGTTGAACCAATGAAGGTGGTATATCATCAACTTTCTCTTTTGATGGAAAGTAATATTTAGCTCAAGTTGCGATTACAACTTCATTCTTTTTAGAGTCACCAGTACACATAAAGACATAAGATGATGTGGAAGGAGAAGCTTCATCATGAATGACCAATTGGGCTTGCTACTGAGAAGGGAAAGGCTATGAAAAAATGGTAGGTGTAGAATGTTTCTCGGTCCCTTAGAGGAATTCAATAACATCAGCGTGTCTCGAACAATCTTTCGTGTAATGATCATCACCAAAAATCAGGCAGGGGTAATGAGGTTTACATTTATCTTTCTCATTAGCGGTTTGTGTTTTGACTTTATCATATTGTGGATTATTATTCTTGTCCACCTTGTTCTTATCCTTCCCTTTCTTTTTATTTTGATTCTTTCTGGTAGGCGCAGATTGAGCAAAATTAACTTTGGCAGTCTTACCGGTGGAAGGAGTAGGAGTAGGAGTATTTTGTGCATTAGAATTATTAGATTTAGGATTGTTGTGACCGATGTGTGTGGACTAAGCTACATCATGAAATGTGTTGATCACACCATCAGTAGCATGAGAAGTTGTTGTAGGTGTTGGGGTAGGGTTTGTGGAAGAACGAGGAGCGTTAGGGATCAAATCGTAAAGTGTTCTCGTTTGAGAATAAACGAGATCTAGATATTGAGCACGACTAATCGTCTGCTCTTTAGTGACAATACCACCCATGGAGACATCACGAGCGATAGTTCCAATGAGTGATTTGGTAAACCACTCAGCTAATAGTTGATCAGGAAGAGGAACTTTGATCAAACGTCTTCTCCTCCTCCACTCATAGATGTGATCAGAAATATGAGTGGACGAGGATTGTTTAAAAGAACTCAAAATTGTGGTCCCTATCTCATATCGATTTGGCAACTGGTAATGTGCCAGAAAGGCCATGGATAGGGTGTTAAAGTCATTAAAGAAACCTCGTGGTAACTCGATGTACCATTTTGTTACCAAACCCTTGAGAGTTCATTGGAAAAGTCGTAATCTGATGGAGTCATCCATCAAGGAGTTGGATGAACACCATAGATGAAAATTCATAACATGATTATTTGAATCTTCTCCTACTCGACCATCAAATTTAGGACTGTCAGAAGGTAACTTAACCGGTATGACGGGCAAATAAGGAGAATGTATAATAAGATCATTCAAAATCCTAGACAAATCAGGTAAATCCAAAGTGACTAGAAAATGAAACTATCGGTTCACTTGAGGAAACGGGTAGTTCTAAGAGGGAAGCCCCGTAGGTATACCAGTAGGACCATAAGCAGTATGCATATAATTAGACAATCCTAACAGATTCTGTTGTGGAGTATTTTGAGGCATATAGCCCACATGGTTGGGTTGATTAGGGATGTTCCCCAAGAAAGGAACATTAGATTGAAAGTTTTGATCCCAAGTTGGATTCAAAGAACCTGGATACGATTGACCGAGGTTAGGGGGTAAAAAAGAATTGACTTGAGTATATTTCCCCCCAGATGGTTGTAGATTTCCTTGGACACATGTTTGTTTTTTCCATAAATTGGTTTATGGACTCCAACTTGAAATTACCCCCCAAGTTGAGGTTGTCCCCCAAATTGAGGTTGCCCCCTAGCTTGAGGTTGACCTCCAACATGAATATGGAAACCAGAAATGATAGAAAGATCGGTGCCTCCAACTGGATTGGAGCCACTAGGGCCAGGATGGTGAGATCCTCCTAACAAAGGTGGAGGAGGAACGTGAGGCCCTTCGGAGAGAATCTGAGCAGGTGTAGGAACACACTGACTCGTAGCATTATACCCAGGAGGAACGAAAAGTCCAGAACCTTCGGATGGAACCTAGGTAGGGATAGCAATGAAAGTATTAAGAGTTCTATGCCCAGGGGGAAGTGATGGATTAGGTCTAAACAGAAGTGGTGTCCCAATAGGAGCTTGGGTGATGACCACATTCCTAGCAGAAATCGTGGTAGCTCGTGAGGCCATAATAGAATGGGCCATCTAGAGAGGAAGAATCGAGTGAGAACCAACCAATAATTGGTATGAAATGGTGGTGGCACTACTGGTAATACCAGTGAAATGGTCTAAAAGTACCATATAGGTAAAAGACGTCTCAAGCATTTGAGATGCCATAGGTTGATCAGGACTCGCTCCTAGGTTGTCGTAGAGATCACGTACTATAAAAGGGACAAAACTAGGATTAGAAATCCCGACAATGTGAACTGGTGTCCTAAATGATTCACTTTGAAAAAGTGGATCTTCTACTCCAGATCCTACATTAGGTCCAGTACGTACTTCAGTATTATCAACAATAACAATTTCTCTGAACAAGTTCATCCAAAGTATACGTGCATCTTGTATAATACTCAACAAAAAATTTGGGGGAAGTCGGAAAGATTATAAGGAATCTAAAACTATCTGAAATCCTTCTAAAGAGTGTGTCCTTCCAAATTCAGAAGCTACTTCGTTGTTGACTACTCCCTCAGGAGAGCCTTTTGGTGAGTTAGGAAGCAAAGGTTGGTAACCTTTTGGACCTTCCGGGGGTAGCCCTTGCATCCCATGTGAACGGAAAAGGCCGATGTTGGATGAACCAAATAAAGAACAGAAAAAATATATGGCCAACTAAAGAAAACAAACAGCGCTCACTAATAAAATCTAGGAATCAAACCAAGCAAACAGACCTTCTTATTTTGAAGTCACTAGTTGGTGATAAAATCCAACATCGCGAAATCAAGACAAAAAGGGGTTGGGATAAGTGGGTGGAAAAGTTACGTTGACAACCTGCTTAACGGACTTACACCCTGGTGCAAGCTCCCATATATAATCATGGATATACCCTCCAAGGAGCCCGAGTGAGTTTGGCCAACGTCGATTCCAGGTATTGTGAAGACTTTCCCCTCCACAGTCACCTCATGTAAAGAACCTAAACAGATAGGCTACTAAGGTTACCAACTACAACAATGATGCCTAGGGAAACAGTCGACAGTCTGATCCACATGCAAAGGTTGCGTATCTAGCCTGAAATCAAATCGAAAGGTTTCCACTCATAATTGTGGGTATACCTTCAAGTGACCCCCAATAATACGCGCAATATCTACACTAAGACCAACAAAGTAGGGTGAGTAACTCTGCTAGTCTTAATGTGACCTCAGGTTTGACCCTTGTGTGAGAAGGGCTTCCCAGGACAAATGTAGCAATTAGATTTGAACTCTCCCTATCACAAGATACTATTGTGTGTTTTGATGCTTTGGAGAGTGTGTCTCACAACCTAATCCAAAGCACTATCCTAGTTAATGTTGGTGAAAAGATCCCTATAAAATAAAAGTTAATAATAAATTTTAAATTTACGTTGTGTTTTAGAGGTTGTTGTTTACTCAAAAGGGAGATGAAGATGAAACTGATGATGTTGTGACCTTGACCCAATAAAATGAAAAAAGAGATGAATGTGCAACTTTTCAATTCAATGAACTATAATTACAGTAGGGAGAAGGTATTCTTTTGAAGTAAAAAATCTACAAATTGCAATTTCTTAATTTCGAATGACTACAATTTCAAACAATCATGAACTACAAAATTTTCCAATTCTTCTCTTTAACCAATATTTCGAATGTAACGATTTTCTTATCAAAGATTACTAAAAAGAATAAAAAAATTAAGTTCTTCCTTTTCAAAACAAAATCAGAGGTGTGATAACAAAAGGAAAATGTAATCTGAGAATATCAAGACATTCTCAACACAATTCCCAAATCAAATTCGTAATATAGACAAAAATGAAAAAGACAAGACAACCCTTTTACATATATAAGAAAAAAGTGTTTCTTAATCAACAAACAATCTGAAAAATAAAATGAATCCAAAACTTCATGCAAACCAAACACTCTTTGTCAAACAAGCACCCAGATCAGGATCTGAGACTATATCCTCGCGACAATGATCACAAGCAAAAACTTGCGAAAATGAAAAGAAAGGCCTTCAATCACTGAAAACCAATCAAGAGCAAGATTTAAACTCAGAGATCAACCAAACAATGGAATAGGAATTTCACCCGAGGCAACTAAGGCAAAACTGTGAGGTAAAAGACAAATTGACTCACTCCAACAAAATCTATAGGAGTCGTCGTAGGCTGGGTATGGGGCACAGTGCAACGAGCAAAGGTCATCATAGGCTACTAGTAGAGCACAGTGTGACATCGTCGCACTCAATTGGCCAAGCAGGGTGTGACGTTTAAGGGTCATCACAGGATGTCAATAGGGTATAGTGCGAGGATATCTGTAAATGAAGAAAAAAGTGGGAGAAAGACAAAAAATCTAAATGAGCTTCCAAACCCAGGGAGTCCAGATGGATCTTCCACAGACTCAGAGTGAAATTTATCAGAGGAAGTTAGGCTAAAGGAAAATGGGAAGAAAAAAATAAAAAGGAGGTCGTGTCCCCAGTATGGTTGTCAATTTTTTTATGGAACTTATCGGTAAATGCGGACATAAACAGATCTCCCTAGATCGACTTAGATCTAGAATGAAACATAACAGAATATGATGTTTTCCCTAAGCTCTAACTATTGAGTTTACTAGCTAACAAGAGATAGGAAACATACCATTTAAATATTCAAAGTTTATTAATGTTTGTTTTAATTAACTAGAGTCTAGGTGGTTAGTAGGTTTTATTATTAGGTATTTAAGTGGTTTATTAATTAGGGTTTTGTTTTAATTGTTTTGAACTTATTTTAAATTATTATTAGATCAAAGTTTATTATTATTAGATCAAAGTTTATTAATTAGGGTTTTGTTATTCGGTAAAATCCTTTTTTATTATTTAATTAGGGTTTTGTTTAATTGTTTTGAAATTATTAAATTATTATTAATTAATGTTTGTTTTAATTAACTAGAGTCTAGGTGGTTAGTAGGTTTTATTATTAGGTATTTTAGTGGTTTATTAATCAGGGTTTTGTTTTAATTGTTTTGAATTATTATTAGATCAAAGTTTATTAATTTTTGTTCTAATAAACTAGAGTCTAGGTATTTAGTAGGTTTTATTGTTAGGTATTTCAGTGGTTTATTCAATTATTTAAGGGTTTTCTTATTAATGTTATTTAGGTTTTAATGTTTCTTTATTAATGTTATTGTCGTTATCATCCTAGCTCCACTCTGATGCTCCTATGATATTGAATCTGCAAGGGAACACACGCCAAACAAAGTGAAAGCAATCCAATATACTCAACGAGAAATTATGCACGTGATCAAGGAATCATACAATAAAACGAGATAAGTTTTATGGGAAAGAAACATATCACTATATTATATTAAAGTGAAAGTGGAGATTACAACCAAAGCCTTGATGTTGCAAGGTTTCCTTCCAATGACCCTTTTCTCCAACACACACGCTTGCTCCAATATTAAATGAAGAACATCCACAATGACTTGATGAACTGAAATGAGGCTCTCAAGAACGATCCAATGCAGAATTCTCCATACAATATTAGCTTATTCAATCTTCATTAACCTTATCCTTTTCCATGAGAAATCCCTCCTTATATAAGGGAAAGAGAGATGGTTGAAGAGATTAGGATGATCCCACCAAATCAGAGAAGTGATTAAGATCCCAACCATATGGATGCCACCTCATCTTCTAGAAGATGCCCTTCTAGAACTTTCATGAAGCTTTCCCTTTTCTTAGTCTTTTGGCATCGTCGTACCTTAGCTATAGAGAAGCTTGTGGAGACGTCGCAACCCAACTTTAGGGCAGGGGGCGATGATCATGGATCATCGCACCCTGCATATGGTGCATCCTGCGACGACCTTCCTTAATAGGGTTTTTGAGAAGAGAAAGGAAGTCATTTTCCTCACGAAGAAAGGCTCTTTTTGGGAACATGAACACATGTTTTCAATGGATCATTGGGGTGACCAAAATAATGTGTAACAATGAGGATATTATTAACCCCTCACATCATTTATTTGACAGCATATTCTTATTCCTTGTCCAATTATGCTTCTGATGAGTATAAACTTGATGATATTTGGACAACTTGTTTTTTGGTGATGAGGTGGCATAGGGGATGACGTGGCAGGATGAGGTGGCAACCCATGTGGGGCCCACACGCCTAAATATGGGTCCTTTTATGCCTAAAATTGGGCCCATTAAGGCTCCCAATACTTGCTAAATAAAAAATGGATAAAGCGAAGTAGTTTCCCAAATTCATAAAGCATCCTAAAAGTAAATCAAAAGGTCGAACTGGGCGAGTTGTCAAATTTCTGCTTTAGTTTTAGCTTTCGGCTTTTTCCTTTTTCCCTTTCCTAGCTTTCCACTTTTCTTGCTTTAGCTTTTTCTTTAGCTTTCCACTTTTTCCCATTCCTAGCTTTCCACTTTTCCTACTTTATCTTTTGGCTTTAGCTTTCCACATTTCTTGCTTTAGCTTTTGGCTCTAGCTTTCCACTTTTTCCTTTTCTCTCTTTTCCTCCCATTATATCACTCATGGGCCCTATTTCTCTCCATGAGGTGCACCCCACTTACCTTTTTGGCCACAACTTCTCCATACCTAACCAGTTTTGACCCATTCGACCTCCATTCTCCTCAAGATAACCCCCATATTTGGCCAGATTTCTTGGGAAAGTTGCGCTCATCCAATTTTAGCAGGTTTGCATGCAGTGACACATGGAAAATGGACAGATTGACACATGGATGATGGATATTGGATATCTTTTGACCCAATTTGGAAACATAAAGGAAAATTCTTCATGCAGTTAGTTATATATGAAGTATGCTTCCACAGTTTACAGTTTGATCACTCTATTGTAGGAGCATTACTATTCACTCATCCTATTCTATCTCTCATTCCAGTTTTAGATTCTCAGATTCTTGGAGATTATTGTAACAGTTCATGGATTTTCTCTGTGATGGAGCCATTCCTCTGATTTCACATGAATAAAGAGTCTTATGTGTTTATTTTGGCCTATATTCTTGTTGTTACATTCAATTTATAATTAATTTGCAGGTTGTTTGAAGCTCATCCTTCATTGGGGGTCAAATTGGCACCATTGAAGTGTTCTTTCCTTGTTGATTTCTTTCTTTCTGCATTCTATTGGTTCACTTTGCTTAGTTTTTTCCATTAAAATTTATCTAAAATCAAATTTTATGCAAGTTTTGGTTGAGGTTACCTAACCCTCATTCCAAAACCATTTTTGTGCTTGTTGATTTGTGTTTTTGCAAGACGGATTTTATCCATCAAGCAGCATGCCCTAGGGTAGCCTCCCTGTGTTTGGCATGCACTAGCCCAAAATGAGAGGGGTGTTATCATTCATGACCTTATGATCCACTCCTAAATTAATCCTAGTTTGATTCCCTCAACCTACAATCGACCTAAGGCCTAGGGTGTCAAATATAGCCTTAAGAGGACCCTGGGATTACAGGGTTGGGCATTTCATTGAATGATGGAGACGAGTGGATATTTGCAAGGGGAAGTCACTTTGACTTTCCAATGAGCTTCAGTATTGGGGGGATCACATCACTTGTTGGTGATGCATTGAGGTCTTGAAGTACCTTACTATGGCAGAACCATGTTCAGTTGGTGGAGGTCATGTTGGGGTTGGTACGGTCTTGGAGGACAGACTCATTTCGGGTTGAGATCGTGTGTTATTTGCAGGAGACTCATGGTATTGATATGTTACAGGACTATATTTCACGAGGCATTGTAGTTCACATTCTGATATTGGATCCAAGGATTAGAGTGCTTGATAGTTCAACGTTTGATGGAGTTGAGTTTCAAGTAGAGTGGTTGCTCGGGGAGTTGACTGAAATTCTTTGGCCATTGATCATTCTACTCATCAGGAGCATGTGGGTGTCATGCGTGGTGAGCACTTGGAGAGGCCACATCTTGAGGGGATTCTACCTTGTGTCACACAGGTAGATATGGGACCCCGGTATCATATGTAGTTGGATTCATTTATTGCTTGAGGACAAGCAATATTCTGGCAGGGAGGATTGTAATGTCCCCATTTTGGGACATTATAACATTACAAAGTGTTATGCCTACCAGAATATCTAGATAGGGGTGACAGAGAGTTTGGGATATATTAAGGGGTTTTATTGGGCCCGACTTGTGTCGTTCATCATCAGGATCCATTCCGCACAGTTTGTCTTTGGTTCTGTTGCATTCCCGATTTCTGTAATTTTGAGTAATTATGGGTCATATCTTAATTAAATTCACTAAGAAGGTCATAATGGGCATATTACTTGGAGAAACATCTCATTGTAATATCTCATCGGAATCGGGAGGAAGAGCATTACAGGATAAGATAATGAGAAGTGACTTTTAGTGGTCGGAGAAGCCATAAGTATGGATAAATCACTTTTTAGAGGTAAAATGGTTGATTAATTAATTAACTAAGTGATTTAATCAGGGAATAATAAAATAAAGTAAAAATTCACTTGGAGGGAAAAGGTCAACAACGAATTAGGGTTTTTGGAAGCTATAAAGGAAGGGTAAAGCAACCTAATTTGGGATTATGTTATGATTTGATGTTGAGATATTTGCAGAGGAGGAGGAAATTGACCCCCTTGTTGTTTTGTGGATTTCTGGAGGAAACCACCACCATTGATCGGTTTCGGTGTTGAGAGACACACCCTAGCCTATCGAAGATACCGTCCAGTTATTTCACCTTGCATTACAGGTATCTAGTTCAATGATTGCGTAGCTCGGTCGGTGAGGACGCAAGGGTTAGAGAGAGGGTTTGTGTGGCCATTTGAGACAGTTTAGTATTTTGACGATTCCTTTCGACCCATTAGAGAGTTATCCAGGGCGCACCTATTGAGCCACATGTCATCAATTTCCGATGGTGGAATCTCCCAGAAAGAAGAAAACAGTCATTTAGGGCGCATCTCTTGAAGAAGTAAATTTGGGGTTCCAGGGGGTATTCCAAAGCATATCCGAGGAAACCCTTCTGCCCATTACAGAGGAGGCTAGGACGATCGTTTCGAGTCATACATCGTCAAATTCCACTGGTGGAATCACTAGGGCGCACTCCCACATCCTAGGAGGTGTGCAAACCCCCAAGGGGCGACACCCGGAGCTTCAAAGGTCAGATCCATTCAGAGGGCTCTTTTTTTGAGACATTTTCCAATCCATTCCAACTGGTATCTCCATCAGGGAGAGTTTTTCATATTCTGCAATAGTTACCATGAGCTTCTGGACTGTTTTTTGTCGATCTATCCGTGCATGCACAGACCAACCTTCATTCTTCTGATCACGAGTATTTCTTATTAGTTTATTTTTATTCTAGTGATGATCCATGAGATTTAACTGATGATTAGTATATCTTCTTCCATCTTGTTAATGTATTTCCTACTTTTTCCTCATTGTATATATCAATGAGTTGTGTTATCCTTCTTTCACATGCATTATATTTATACTACTAAAACACTTAATGAATGAAACACACATGCAAAAATCACCAAGCATGTTCACATGTTAACACAAA